>JAPYYT010000114.1:0-102705 GCA_030522565.1 Ceratosolen corneri | reverse complement strand
GTTCAAATCAGGTACAGAGGCTACCAACCTACGAACCCAAGTCATTTTTAAACAATTATTATATTGACAATCGACAGATAAATAAGACATTGAAAACTAAACTGAGCTGATCAAGGATTACGCCCATATTACATATAATATTGTTATTGTTATATATATAACAAATATAAGTCTCAACCAATATCTTACTCAGCATACAACTGAGTAGCGAGACAGCCACAGCCTTTTCATTCATATTTTCTACTATTATACATCAACTTTCATAGCGCAGCATTTACATATCAGTACAACCAAATACAATCAACATTCAGCCATGTTATGTAATTATTCAACATCTATTTGTATATTTATCATTTAATAAAGCTAATTTTAATCTTTAACACGATCTCCTCAGTTAATAACACCCATTTCTATCGCCTCTCCTTTCACTATTTGTGTCTCTGATTACATCTGGGAGAGAAAACATACACGGGAAAAATCATGAACGTTGGTTTATTCATTTTTATGAAATCTAATAAATTTCAATCTTAAGCATATATTTGAGCATTACAATTGTCACATAGTATTTTTGTATTTTTCATGCGAATTATTTAGAAGTCATAGATAATAAACAATAAACAATAATTGTGTATAAATTACAAAAAAAAAAAAACAATTTTAAAATTTAATTTAAGTTTTTATTTGTAGTCTATATGTATAAAATGAGAAAGTACGTGACAATTTTAAATATTGTCAAAAACAATATATTAAAAAAAAGAACGAAATAATCAATAGTACAGTTAAATAAATCATCCTTTTAAAAGATACGTATAAAAATATTAAAACTATAAAAAATACAATTAATTTATAAAAATACAATGTTCTGTTTATTTTTACTCACTATACTATTTTAAAAAATATAGCTTACAATAGTACGCTGTGTTTATTAAACGACATGAAATACAGTGAAAGGTACTTTATTAAATTGTGTTCATATCTTATATACATTCAAAAATAAATTATATATTGTAGATGTTTAAGAGTAGTTCAATTTAATATTCAGAATATTTTAATATTTAGTTTATTTGTCATCAAAATCAACGTCAAGAAATATAATATTTTTCATTTAATTTTGGTAATTAAACTTTGAAAAGAGTTTGTATCAATAGTTAAACATATTTATTGGTATTATTTGTCTAAACTTTAAATTTAATTTTTAGAATGCTAGAAATAATTGATTTAGTAATTAAGAAAGCCTTGAAATTTTTGAAAGATAAATTTTATAAACCGATTATTTTAATTATTATTAAATGGACTATTCTTAGATTTTTAATTTTAATGAATAAATTAACTATATTAAATCACAATATATATATATATATATATATAACTATATTAAATCACTTCAATAACATTTGAATTATTAAATCAGATAGACTAACAAGATAGAACTTGCATGATTTATATACAATAATTTATATAGACGGCTTTTTCTTTTAATTATATTTTAATCGACTATATATGATTATATATATATATTGATATTTTTTAATTGAAAGCATACTTAATCAAATTGATTTCTGAAATAACATAAATTATTTTATCGAATGTTTACAGTTATATTATGTTTAAATAAAGATATTGTGTTTTCAATTTTTTATAATTTTATTTGCAGTAAAAATGTCAAATAAATATTAAAATAAATATAAAAATTAATATATTTTTATTGAGAAGCATATGTAAGTGAAAGAATATTGTTCTTAAATGTTTTATTGATGCTGTTTACTAAGTTTTTTTTTAATATTTAACTGAAATATTTGTTCTAATACAAAACAAATGATCCTATTATTAGAAATAGAATCTATCAACAATTTAAAAAGAATATTTCATGTTAAGTATAAATCTATATTTAATGAGTGTTTACATATTAAAATATCCTTATGAATTTCTAATAAACTAAGTTGCTAGTTTGAAATCTGCAATCACAGTTTTACATTACTTTTTACTAATAAAGTAATAAACATAGATGATTATTTTTTAAATGCCGAAAAAGTTGGTGAAATGAATGACAGTTAAAAAAACAACAAAATGACATAAAATTTATAGAATAGAAATATTTCATAATATGTTAATATGAAAAGTCTTATTATAGATTTTAATATGCATTTGAGAAGTATATGCTAGAAATGCGCGATTTTATTATTAAAACTGATATATCATTAGAAATAACGTTTACAAGATTTCATAATTAAACTTTCATTTACGGTAGGCTCATGATCTTCGATATTTAATGGTAATTAAATTGTCAAGATAATATCTAAAAGATAAAATTATATAAGATCAATCGATATATATAAAATCGTAAATACCGTCTTTACGTAGAAGATAAATGAACGAATGAAAATCTGACCTTTGAAAGGACAAAACAACAGATAAGAAAAGTAACTTAACTACCTAGTACTTATAAGCTTTAACTATCAAGCTTACACTAATATATTGGAGATCTAATGAAGTAAGATAAATTAAAATTTTTTTTTATTCATGTATATATTAAATGATTAATAGTAAAAATAAATAGTTATAGTAGAGCATATATAGTATAGAATATAGTATAAATACATATAATACTGAATAGTTTTTTAGTTGATAGTTATTTAAATGTGATAATAAAAAGTATGAATAAAATATATATTGTATAACGTCAGACAATTTTTCTATTTAAAAATAAATTCACATTCATTTATATTCAGTAAAATTGATTTATTTCAATACAAAACATATAAAATACACATAAATAGGCAAAGAATTTGTATATTATAATTAATTTTGATAAAAATAAAAGACTTTCTTACTGTTTTCCTATAAATTTAATTCAATCTATTTATCTATTTGATTTTTACACACACCATTATAATAAAGTCATATTATTTCGTTACATCTATATATGTCGACTGGACTAAAAAGAACATTTCAAATAGATTTTTAAAGCTATATTTTTAACGATTTAATTATAAATGAAATGCATATTAACTCTAGCTTATGAGCATTAAAAATGATATGGAAAGTAAATTTAAACAAATATTCAAATAAAATCTTCAGGTACAATGAATATACAAAATACATGTTGATATAAAATAAAATCCCCATTCTCGGTGAATCAATAAAAGAAATATTTTTGCTTCAATAAAAGTGTATAAATTGGTCATACTATGATTTATAATAATATTAATAGGGAAATAAAATAATATTGATAAAAAATAAAACATAGTTTATCTGTCTTAATAGACTGTATTTAAATTTATTTTAATGTCTAGCTATTATTATATAATGTATTACCAGTATTTTGTATATTTAATCCTTTTGCGCGTATGTGTGTGCATTCGAGCGTGCGCGCGTCTGCGTGCATACTCCGATACTATTGGATTTAGATTCGGGTAAGATCACCTAGACATATTGGAATATAGTCGCATTGCCAATAAAATATAAATACGACATAATGCTGCGATTATCCAGCGGCAATTTATTCATAAGCAAGATGTAAGACGATCGGCTTACAATACATATCCCCGTGTTATATCGAGTACAACGGAGCCATCCGCGAGCGCATAATGCCCCATGTACACGCTCAGGTGTAGGCATTTCTTGCTCTAACCCCCAACAGAGGCTGGTTATCTCCTACAGCCGAGCCAGCCTGATTCCATTACAGATTAGAGGCGGCGCAATCGAAGCCCAAGAGATTTCCGGGGATCTGTTGGCGCGTACTTTGTCTCCAAGATTTTCCAAACTGTACTTTGCTATGTGCTCTTTTTGTTTATATCTCGTTTTAGAAGTTGCCTTTAATACATATTTCTAGTAGTATTGATTTGTCATTTTATGTACGTTGTTTATTATTATGTCAGCGCGAATTGTAAGGATCATTAGTCCAGAATTCGACCGTTGTACAATTAAATGCGAATCAAGACTGTGATTAAGTTGAATAAGAATTGAAATTGCTTAAACAAATAGGCCACGTACAGTTAAACCTAAAGTTTTTGAAATTTATTGAGATTTTACATGAATAAGTGAGCGGATGACCGAAAGTTGTATGATTAAAAAAGTTCTATATCTCCAAATAAATGTCTGGTACCTAGAGAACAAGGAGAATAATGAAACGGCTACATATATGTCCCTTTCTAAATACTTTTTTCTAGTTCACATAATTAAAATCGCTCACAAAGCAGTAACAAAAATTAATCATTCTAAATCTACTTAAAAATTTTCAGGAAATTTATCGGCGAAATACGTTTTGTATTCGTACTAAAATATTGTATTTATTTATGGTCACTTTATTAGCAATTTATTTGACTTTAAGAGAATAATGAAAACTCATATTTTTGTTATCCTTGTAATGCTTACTCTGTACAATATTTTGTTTATTAAAAAAAAAAAAGGTTTTAATTTCAATTACATTTTTCAAAATATTGCTCAAGATAATACTGATTCTTAAAATATATTTAAAATGGAAGCAAGGTACGGAATTTTTCGCATAGCATTGAATTCACTTTACATTTCAAGCAAATGCTGAATTATTGAAAAGAGAAATAAGGGATTTTACTTTTTTCTATTATTCTAGATGTTCTTGTTACACAGTAAATATGTGTGTACATTAAAAAAGAAATGCATTGTAATTTTGCAAAATTTTAATTTAAAAATTAATTTGTATGATATGTTTGTATTTGTATGTAATAATATGATATAGGAACATTACTAGATCTTGAAATTCATTTAGTTAGTGAATCAGATAGATTTTTCAATATAAAATACGTTAAGATAAATAGAACAAAGGGAATGAAATAATATTTGAAAATAAAAGATTGCAAATATTAATTTTTTTCATTTCCTAAATACATTTATACACATCATTTTTGTATAAAGAACTATTGACTCTATGTTCATTTATATTATATTAATTAGTTGTAATCTTGAATAAAGCAAAATTTTATATTTTCAAATGTAACTATTGTTCTTTAATTTATGTAATTTATAGAAGCTTAAAAATCTAATGCCATATGTAAATCATGTACAGGAGCTATTATAAAAGTACATGAGATTGATATATATATATATAAATGATAAAAGTTTCGAAGTATTACTACTCACAAATTTAAATTTTGGCTATTCATATCATTATAAAGGAAATAGCATTTTTAAAGAGCATTCACCATTCATATTTTTTATACAATATATATATATATATATAATTAAGTGATACATTATTCATATCCATAACCAACAAAATATGGAATTTTTGCTAAAGAGCAAATTCGGAACATACAGTTTTGTTGTACGGAAGAGCGTAAAATTTCCATAAATAAAAAAAAAATTTTATATCTACGTGATATATTACTAATTAACTTACATTTTGCATACAAGATGAAATAGAAGTGATGTAGATGACCGTAAATCTTATGTCCAGCATTATCGGCAAGTATAAAATGGAACTTTCAAATTTAATTCAAACAAATCGCTACTCCTCGTAATTAAATTCTCTGAGAAGACCACGATCGAATGTTATCAATTAATTAAGCAATAAGGAAATTAAACCGACGATGTTCATTTAAAATTTTCGTAAAGGACCCCAATGTCTATGCTGAGTTTAACAGACTCATCGTTTGTGAATTCAAAAAACTTTCACAGGAAAGAAGTTCGGGATTAAGATTCGCGAAAGGAAGTGGTAGTAGAGGTGTAGAATAAAAACTTGGATGAGAATAAATATCATGGACTCCTTTTACAATTAAGTTTCGTGGCGCTGTAATTCGCAGTTCGCGTTACGGCCCTCGAGCAAACAAAATCAATAGCCGATGAAAAATATGGGTCTCGGAGGTACGCGGGCGAATGTGAGTTGTGCACACCGTTAATTGCGAAGATAAGAGGGAAACACGAGCGTCCTAATCGAGATCGTCTTACTCTTTCCCCGCGGGTGTACATCCCGCGAGCGATCGCGCTGTTAGCACACTCATTCGTATACTTACGTGTTGAACCGAGAGAGGGACGAGCTAGGGAAGTGGGTGGCCGTACTCTATCTTCTTCCAGTGTATTCGTTCCTACAATTTTTTTCTTCGCTGGTTGTACTATACTATGACCAACACACGCGCGCGACCACGCACACGCACACATCCTCGACCTCACGATGTTCTTTTCCTGTGTGTAAAAAGACAGCCAAGGAGAGACAGAAGGAGGGATAAAGAGAGAGAGAGAGAGAGAGAGAGAGAGAGAGAGAGAGAGAGAGAGAGAGGGGGGGGAGAGAGAATGGAAGGCGAACGTCGAATGTTCGCCGCGAGTTCTTCGGCGTTTATTGATCATTTCTTAGAAATCTTCTCCTGAAAGAGTGCACTTGGACGCTTCTTTTATCGTAACCTACCCGCGCACATGCTTCATACGTGTTATGACTGTGTGGTTTCTTCTTCTACTCTCGAGCGTATGAATTTTTTATAGCTGAAACTTGTAATTTTCATTTTTTAATCTATTGTATTTGAGTGAGCTGAAAATTTTACGTTTTGGCGGCCATTGCTTGTTGGAAATTTTTTACTTCTATTATTGTAGTTTCATACAGTAAATGCGAATGCAGTGAATATCTTTTCTATATTTCTGCTATTAATTGTTTAATGCTATTATATTTAACTAGTATATTTTCTAAACATAAATAATACATTTTCATCAATTGGATAAAACGATAAATGTTCGAGGTACATAGTCAATTTAATATGAGATTGAAATAAGTCAATCGGTAGAATACCTATAGAATTGTTTATTATAAAAACAGTTTATTAATTGATATAGAAATAGTAAAGATTCATATTATAGAACTGGGAATTAGAGAGCTGATTTACGTATGAGTAATTGAAAGTGATTAGTTTGGTCCTAAATATATATAAACCATTTGAAACTTATTACGACATATTTATTAGTTGACTAAGCTACTTGTAGGTATTATCATTAATATTTATTGCTCTATATACTTGGCTTATATGCCTTTATAATTCAAGTAATACGACTCCGTGGAATGTTGGCTTTATTATTATATATTAGAGTATGCTTTTATGAAGTTATACTGAAAAATATTTATTAATATAATATTTACAAAATTGAATCATAATTTACAAAATTATGATTATTTCTGTATCACTGATATTTCTTTACATAAAGTTATGCCTGCTCATCACACGCAATAAGTATTACGTAAGAAATAGTTTATATGATCAGAATTAAAATCAGATAATTTTGTCATCCTCAAATATAAAGTTTAATACAGAATATAAGAAAATTTCTAATATATGTCAGATGAATATTGTCATAATATATATTAAATTAGATATAGCGTGGAGAATTTCTTTATGATGAGATCGACGATACAAGGTACAACATGCGTGCTCATGTTCAAAGGCGATAAGCGCGTATCTCTAATTAAATTAAAGCTATCTTACTAAGGCAGAGAGGAGCAAGCGAGATACAAGAAGTGCACGAGTAAAAACGAACGAGCGAGAGCGAACGAATGAGGGGGACGAGCGACGAAGTAAAGGGGAAGGGGGAAGAATTGAGAAAAGTGGATGTAGAAAAGGAAAATATTGTCGACTTCGTCACGAAATCACATATGCTCAAAGTTCTCGCTTTTCCTCGTATAGATTTACAGCTTTTTTTCAGCTCAGCTATTTCTCGGTTTTTCACTTTAATGAGCGTAAAGTAAGCTTCACCGCTTGTGCATGCGATTACAAAATTATACATTTAAGTTGGTGTCCAGTATGCTTTTAGTTTAAAAAGGCGTGAATGCCCTAGTTGTACTAACACATTAACCTCTAAATTGAATTCTAAATAAATTATTCCAATTAAAAGAACATTTTTGAAAAGGTTGAAATTCTTTATAACATTCAGAGGAGAAATAACATTTTCATAAAGTAATGCGCGACTAAGAGTGAAACCAAAGGCACTTTTAATCTTAATAAAGTGATCTGTTCGAACGGTTTAGTATAATAAATTTTTATAATCAGTTTAAATTCTTCTAAACTTAAATTTTTCATTTACGTAAAATAAATAAATATGAGCTTTTATCACACTGTTTCAAATAGCTTTATAAAAAGCATTAATAATATATAAGCACATATTTGTAAAAGAATATAATATAAAAATAATATAAAATAGATTATTGAGAGCATATCACTTATCTTTCAAATGCGGTATATAAGAATGATAATAATTAAACGTGGAATAATGTTTAAATAATTCATAGTTAACATTATATCTGACTACCATCCATACATGAATTATTTTTATATGATTCGACTATTCTAATTCTTCGATAAAATTCATCCGCAAGTTTTGTATATTATTTATTAAAATAATTAATTTACAATTTTAAACAATTTTAAACTGTAAAAAAGTTTTTGAATTCAATTATAATTTAATTAAATAATAATTTAAAGTCAGATACTCGAAATGCCAAAACATTATTGGTGCTAAATTTCTATATCACATTAATAAAGCCTTTATTGAAATTTAATACCAACTCTTTTATTTCATCAAATTCCAATTTATTTAGCATGCGAAGTTTAGCTTCAAATGTTTTCGACAATACAACGTACTGTTAATTTAAAGAAAGCATAACTCCGCTAATAAAAATTATATTTAACATTGACTAATGTTGAAAGAAATTTCTATTTTTTAAACTATGCACAACTTAGCGAGTCAGTAATTACTCGGATATTTAAAATTTAGAATAATTTATCATAAATGTTCTACTTATTTATGCAGTTATTTGTGTAATTTTAGTTTTACATACATTGAATTAGAAGCGATGTTTTTAATGTAAAAAATTTAACTCTCGAGTGATGAGTTGCTGGATGAAGAGCACAGAAAGTTTTACATGGATTCGTAAAATCTTGGTGTGGTTAAAAAGACAAATTGCGACGATGGCTTTAAGGTTGTAAAGATTTCAATTAGATAAGAAAATTAACCAGGATGCCTTCATTTGCCAGGTTAATTACAGTAGTCATCGCTTTAGTATTTATTTATTCCTTCCCACTTTCTTACTTTTTTAATCTTATAATTTTTATACGTACAAAATTGGAATGTAGTTTTACTTTTAATAAGCGCGCCCTAAAAGTTTTCGTATTCAAACTATGAATTACAAATAATTTATAATTAAGAAATTTTGAAGGCATACCAATGACTTTGACTTCTTGGCATTTCTTTTATGCCACGATCGACTCTAGCTGGAAAACAATTTGCAAACAAGTAGTGAGTAGTAAAATAGTTTATCATAATATAATTATTAGAAGTCTGAAAAGAATAAAATAACAAAATAACTTAAGGAATGAGAAAAATATTGATCACTAGGTATATAAATGTACGTCCGCCTTTCGTTCTCACAACTGCGCGAGAACATTTCGATAATAACGACGTGCAAGCGCGCCAGAGGGTGGGTTTCGGATCTAGCGGCTACGAGTGAAATACAAAGCGTGTTAGGGATCGTTGTAATGGGATCCTTAACATTCCTCGAGGAACAGGTCCTACTGTCCTATATCCTTGAGACTCTTCTCGCTCCCGGACGCAAGTGAGATCACCCGTACGCGCTCGACTTTTAATTCTCCGACTCTCTTCTCCTACTCCTAGCATCCTCGGGCCTTGGCTTCATTTTTTGATCTCACAGACTTTATGGGAGGGAGAGCACACGCTCCCCGACTGCTTGAGAGCATGATATCGTGATACCAGCAACTTCAACGCTGGAATATTCATACGTCTAGGTCAATCGTTACGCCCGTGTTTCTGTCGCTTCCAGGAAAACCCGAGCGTCCCGTGCAACTTGTAAATTTGATGGGCTCGGGTCATATACATGCGCAACTCTCTGACCATGTGAGCATGCTTACAATATAACCACATGTATTATTATGTAAAATGTATTAAGCCGAAGGAAACATGGCTTCCTCCTAGCCCACCTCGCCCACCTCGCCCTTACTCAAACTTGCGTATCGCAGAAATGGAAGATAGTCGCATTAAGATGGTTGGCACATTGGACACGGCCATTATTATTCATTTCATTCGTTTATGATTATTAAGGCTTCGTATCTGTATTTATCAAGTCATATTTGCCAAGTGTCGGTTTCGGATATCACAGATATAACGAATCTTGAAATATTAACAATGGAAGTGGAATAACTGATCCCTCGTCAATGTATGAGTAAAATGAACGAAGAATGAAAACGATATGGAAATGATTATTGCATTGTCTGTAAAAGAAAAGAAAATGGATGCCAAATGGCCAAGTGAGAGATAACAGTAATAGGGAGTAAAGAAAATAAGCGCAAGCGCGTTTGCGCATCTATGTTAAGTCTGTTAACCAGCCGTTGATTGAATGTGATCGGGAACTGTACAAATGTGCGTTGCCAAGTATTTTCGCTTTCTAAGAATTAGTTCGACTAAGAGTTGATATGGAAGGAGGTTGAATGAATCAACGATATTCAAAATCTCTTGGATAGCAATTTATTGTATTATGAAATTTCAGGTTGTCTAGCTTAAAATATTGATTGATCTTAGAGCTGCACTCGGCCTTCAGGATCACTCGCAGAAACTCGCTTTACAAACTTATAACATTGCAATTGATAATTTAATGGGGTAATTCGTTTGATTAACAATAATTTTATAAAATCTTCCTTTTAAATTATTTTTTATGAATGAAAACTACTTATTATCAATATAAACTTCACTTTACATATTGAGGGCGAAAAAGTTTTGGTTCATTCAAGTTGTTCTACAAAAATTCCAAGTGTATTTCATTCGACAAAGCAGAATTTAGCGAAATAGCCGAAAAGAAAGTCGCAGATTCAATAAACTTTGAAAATAGATTTTATACAATGTTTATTCGAAGAAAAATATAATTGTAGAAAATTATGGTTTATTTAAATATAATATTTATGCGAGAGATTATAACTTGTTCATAATAAAATTTCACTTCATAAAATGTATAGAAGAAATTTAATTTCAGGCTAAAGGAATTCGAATATTAAATGATTATTAATTTATAAATTTTATATTGGAATTTTCAATCAAAATTTTTTACATCACAGAAGAATAAGGATTAGTAATTTAATGGTAAAATAATAATAATAATCAAGATGAAATATATTATTTTAATTCTCATATTCAAAAGTTTCTATTATAAATTTTTAAAGTACTATGGTTTATTTATTTCATAAATGACACATACTGTTTAATACGGAAGATCAAATATCTATTAGCTTTTATGAAAAGCACGATTATATTCACTATGTATACACAAAGAGCTAAGTATCAGTAAGTTTGGTGAGCAGGAAAAGTTAGGACCATATAATTTATTTCTGTTAGTTTGCCTTCATTGGTATTCCAATAGGGTGAGGGGTGAGGTGGGAGAGAGAGAGGGGGGGGGAGGGGCTTTTGACATTGATATTTCTTAAAGATAAGGCACATTCTGGAGCCAGACTTGTCTTGTCATATGAAAACGTAAACTATTTTAATCGAAAAAATTCATTGCGTCATTCTTGATCTGATCAATTTGTATATATAACAGGGGGGGCCAGCATTCGTTTTATAGTGTGAGGATTGGCGAAGAAAAGCAGTTATATAAATGTAATGCTATTCGTCTTATAGCAGTCAAAGCATCAATGAAATAAACGACGATTGCCAGTTTAACTGACATCACCAATACTCGAAAGAATAATTTTAATTGCATGAAGTGACAAACTAAATCATTTTAGTATATTAAAAAGTTAAATTTGGTAAGCTATTTGGTAACAATTGCCGGCAATTAAATAAATTTTTCTACTTTGTGACTAGTTAAATCAATTTAAGTATCATACGTGAACAGAAATTAGTTTAGTAAAAAGAAGTTTAATTATACATCACTATTGTATCTCTCGAGCTACAAAGCAGTTATGAAATATTCGTGGATTATATCTATACGAAATTATTGATACTTAAAATGTCAAAGGTATTGGATTTTAAAATATTCAATCTTTACTTACCTGGATAAATGGCAAAGATCAATGTTAAGAAATTCAAACACTTTGTGGAATTTTGTAATAAATCATTAATCAGCACATTATTGATTACCCGAGTTCAAGATAGTTTCTTTGCATACGGAGGCGAGCGAGTTTTAGAGAGTATAAAATGACCCGAACGAGATGGACATAAAATAAACGTATAAAACACAAGTGCATAAAAAAGGCAGAGTAGGAAGGCAGAAGAGATCGAATTGGCGAGCGGGTGAAAAAAGGTTAAAAAAAAAAAAACAAGGGGAAAAGGTATGGGGTGTCGATAATTTTCGTCCTTGAACGATGCATGGTGTAGAAGGAGCAAATGCAAGTTCGAGTCTGTTGCCCATTCATCTTGTACAAGAGTTAGAATGCACGTGTATTGTGCGCCATATTTTCAGAAATTATTGGATTCTTACTATTTATTTGGTTTAATGCATTTCCCTTTCGAAGCATTTCATATACACGACGGAATTCGCAGTTAAAACCCAGGATATGAATATTAAAAAATTATATACTCTCTTCTAGCTTCTCCAATCAAGAATATTCGTTTAATCTTGTATATACATAAAATTATAAATACATTACAAATATTTTCAAGTTCTTTGCTTTTTTGACCTTCGGTTTTTTTAACATTGCTTACTGAATATTTCGATCAAAGTTGTGATTGAGATAAATGTAAAAGTAAATAGACGATGATAAATAATAAGTCAAAAGTACAAAATCGGCACGCTGCATCAATTTTGTAATGCTTTTCTAATTTTAGTGATGAGCTGTTTTATCATAATGCATTATTAAAACTACAATATTTTTCTAATTATTTTTTATATCTTTATATTTACAATTATTAGGTGCACTGGGTGTAGTATTAAAATGAAAAAATTTACGAAATTCTGTTAAAATCAAAATTTAATAAATATACATTGCATACATGAAAGTTCACAATCCTAAGTTAAAGTAAAAGTAAAGAATTGAAAATAAAATTAAATGAGTATAATATTTTATGTAAGTTTAAGTTGTTGAAATATAATTCCTTAATCGAAACTTTGAGTAAATAGCGAACGATTAACTATATCATTAAAAAAAATTTAACGATATACTGGTTCTAAATGTTGTTTAACTTTTAATCTAAAATATGCGTAGGTAAATATAAATCATAGTCGTATAAAAAATGTAAAATAAAAATTTAATTTATTTATTAAGTACAATCAATTACAAATAATTTACGTGTACTATATAGCTTAATAAAATCCAAAACATTATTTATTCGACATGTTGGTCCTATAATTATGTTGACATTATATCATTATTCTCATCATCATTCACAAAAATAATATTTTATTAGCTAGACAGGTAAATCAATAAATTAATGTTAATAAGTTACTATCAACTTATTTAAAATTAATAAGTAAATTTTAACAATTAATTGTAAAACTTAATAAATATTAGATGTATATTCAATTATTATGCAATTGAAAATGTAATAAATTAAAACTGATTTGCTTAATAGTAATGTATGTTTTAGAAGAAATAGCTTACATTTTTTGAATAAAAGTACATTATTTAAATTTTTTTGGAGTAGTTTCGTATATAAATTTAATGTTAAAAGCATACTGGATTACAATACGGAAGACAATAGGCTGTTAAACTTTATTTAAAATTGATTTTAGATTATGCAATAATACAGAAAATTAATCAACGCTTAAAAATATAAAATATAATTTAAAGAATTGTATTAGTATTGCGAATTATTGTAGAATTATTAATTTCAGAAATTAATTTTAAGAACAATTTTCTCCAATTTCGTTCCACAATGCATTCTTAACTAATATTTTTTAAATATTTTGATGTATTAGAAGAGTAAACAAACTATTTCCTTCGGTGCTAATGTATGTATATATAATACGTTAAAACCAATGGATAATTTAAGCATTAAAATTCTAACGTAAATCTCGTCTGATTCTTAATTATTTTATTATCTATATTTCTATGTGTTTACAGAATAATTATAAGAATGGCGTTACGAAATTCCGTTGAACGTAATTACTACATTATAAACATGAAACAATCGGTAGAATTTCTGTAATTTTTATTTCATTACATTATGCATAAATAACAATAATAATAATTTTAAAATCGGAGTGTCTAATATATATGGAACGAAGCTTTAAAAATCAACACAAAATATTACCCTTTACCATAAATCAGAAAATCTCGCAATAACCTTTAAAAACGGCTGTGGCTCTAGAGTTATGGCATTTAAAAAAATAAAAGGCAAGGATGCTCAGGCTAATAAAAATAAATGACCGCAGCCATGGCATGACTCCTGCGGCGGCCGAAAAGGCGAGAAATCTGTTTTCCGGATACGACGCGTATCCTTTTCCAAAAGAAAGGAGCGACCACGTGGTATCGAAAGTTGTGCCGGTTTTAAGGTATACTGCTCACAGTTATGCGAATGATATGTGCGCAGTAAAAGGCAAGAAGCGTTTGGCTAACGCCACTGACGAGGGCAAACGATAAAGAGTAAGAGTGAGGTATGAGTGAGTAATAGGTCCTTTGGCGTGACCACTCTCTTCTATGGAAGCGCAGCTCCGAACAAGGGATCAGTAGTGAGGTGGAGGAGGCAATCTCTCTCTTCCCTCTCCCTTTCTCCTACATCTCTTTGCTATGCACAGCGGCTGAGAGAAAGAGGCGAGGCAGAGGACGGAGAAAAGCGCACAAGAGAGACTGGTAGATGTGACGCGATGGGCGCTGTCGCGGGTGCGAGGAGGAGGCCACGAAGGAGCGGAGCAACAGAGTGCAACGTTTGAGGCCTTCGCCGGGGGGGGGGGGTGGGAGAAAGAGGGGCGGCGGGTGGGGGGGGGGGGGGGGGGGGGGGGGGGGGGGGAGACTCGTTTGGCGTGCTGAGAAGGAGGAGGGCGGCAGCGGAGAGGACAGCGAACGAGAGGAAAAGACAAGCAAGGATCCCAAGCAGGACGACCGCGCGAAGCGGGGGTACCGGGGGATAAGTCGTTGCAACAGGTTGTTTAAGAGACAGAAAGAGGGAAGAAGAAGAAGAATAAGAAGAAGAGAGGGGCGGCCGATGGTTGAGGCAGATGGGAAATAGGGTGCATAAAAGAGAGAGAGAGAGAGAGGGAGAGAGAGAGAGAGAGAGAGAGAGAGAGAGAGAGAGGGAGAGAGAGAGAGAGGATAGGATAGGATGACGACACCGAGGGGGCCTAAGACCTCGTGAGATTTCATCGGGGTCCGTAGCGTGCGACTATGTCATCGACTGAACTCATGCGTGTGCGTGCTTCCCTCTGCCTGCGCAATGTGTATGTAGGTTCGCGCGCGCGCGCGCTCGAGGAACTACGAAAGATACGAGTTAGTCCTGAGCGCCTCTAATTTCTATCCCTTTGGATGGCGAGACTGGGGAATAAAATGGGCCCTTATACCTGTGCAACTACCCGGGACCACGATTCGACTCTCTTTTCAATGGAATCAGAACGAACGTGCCGGTATGCGTACGTGATCAGGCTTTGTTCGGGGAATGTGCTTTGAAATAGGGAGACTTATATATCCTTCTCTCTCTCTCTCTCTCTCTCTCTCTCTTTCTCTCGTCTCTTCTGTTTATATTTCGTTCTACACTTGTTAAGAGCGGTAAGGCTCATCTGATAATTGATCGATTCCGCGAGTTTGCGATGCTACATATTTGTTTTGCATTTTTCCCCAACCCTCTCGTTCGCCGGGAAGTGTCTAATTAAATTATAAAACGGATGTTTACATAATTATGCCTTGATAATTACCACACAAAGTGATATTTACATAATGGCGTACGATATGTTCCGATTATTCCCTTGACCCCATGACCGACACAAACTTTTTTAATTATTTCAAGACACCCGTTAATTTATCGCCAACTAATGTATTAAAATATTCTTCCAATTAAGGTTCGAGTGTTCGACCGATCTCTTTCCTTTAACCTTTGGATTTCTCTATTTTTCTCTATTTTTTTCCGTGTATACATTAAAATATGTACGCTCTTATAAATTTTAATTGTTCATTTTGGAGAAATAATGTTCTGTGCGCTAAATAAATCAAGATCTCTCTGCGATAGAGATTTCGCTGAATATTTTAAGATAGTTTTATATTCTGCTTTTAGAATAAATAAAAATAGTAATAAAAATGTTATCAAGAAGAACAATAGAACGAGAGGGAATAATCGTAGCTCAGGCTTTAGTACAGATTTTTGATCATATGATTAGAAGACCGTAATCTACTATAGAGAATACAAATTAACATTTGTATGCTGTAATATTTTTTCTTATAAATCTCAAATTAAATTAACGCATGATACTCAATTATATTATACGGTGTGTATCACGTCTTGATCAATAACTATATATAAATAACAATATTATCTATATAATAACATCATCAATATAATTGTGGTTTATAATTTTTTATTATAACGAATCTATTATATCAAAAAGTACTAAATTTTAAACGAATGAATTAGTATAAAGTTTATATTTATATAATTTAATTAATTTCTCATAATATTTTCTAACATCTATGAAAAATGAAAGTACTCGCGAAATAATTAAATTATACAGCAACCGTGTTAAAAGACAAGTTTAATAACTACTTTTCATAAATACCATTAATGCAACCTATAATTATATTGTTTATTAAATATTAATATATGCTTAACGTTAATTCATCGAAAATTCCAAAGAAACTTGTATATATATATATATATATATAAGGACATAAATTATATTTTATAGTAGGTACAATTAAAAGTATTTCCATTTTGAAACACATCAAAGCCAATTAAAGACAAATGTTTTAAGTAACGCATAAATGATTTCCCTTTTATCGCCTAAGGGCAGTTGTTGTTTAATTAAAAAGCTGGGAAATCACAGCATAAATCATAATACACAATATGTTATTTCACTAAGAGATTTTTTGCACATTTAAACCGTTAAAATCACCACACCACACCACACAACACACACACGTAATATATGTATTTATTATTAGATCATTGCATTTTTATATTTGATATCATAAAGAAAGAGATTTGAAGAAAATCATTATCAGAAATATTTGTTATTCAAAGCTTTCTAGTTTTAATGAATTATAAATTAAGGGTTGCAATATACCTATAATGAACTGCACATTTATTCGTGAAATTATTTGTATTTATATCACTTAATATACTTGTCAAATAATGTCGAGAGTATTAGCAAAGAATCATTCAAAAGCTTATTTCGTAGTTGTGTTTTATTAATGCAGTCAAAGTATGGTCGACGAGAAAACACTGTCTATGAATAAATCAAAATCCATGTTAGATAATATGCGGATAAATAGTATGTTTCGAGTTTCTAAATAGTGAGTAAAAAATTACAGGTCATCGATTGAAACTATAATGTTCGAGTAATGGGACAAGGCTTTCACGTAATTTAGAAGTAATTGAAATACGAATTTGTAAATTATCTATGTTATCGACTTATCTATGGACATTCTCATCTCATCATTAAATTCGGCAATCTTAACTTTATTGCTTATACCATCGTCCTTCAACCCTCGAGGACGAGGATTTTTTTCAGTGTAATTAAAGTCATCTGAAGATTCGAGGCCCTAAAGCTCGCGCATTATTCGCCATCCTCTCAATTAAATCGTCTTCTGGCCTCTTTAGCATTTCCAGCTGGACGGCAGCAACACGACCTATTTGCTGGCACCGAAAGTGTACGCCACCTCTCTCTCTCTCTCTCTCACAATAGCTCTGCTCGAACATCGCCCAGCCAATAATCGTGCCGAGCCGCGTATATGGGGCCACATGGAAGTCGCCAAGTATCGACTATCGCTATCTCATAATTCGCTGGTCATGCACGCGCTGCCAAGACTCCCCGGAATACATGTCCGGCTTGTCGAGGCATTGTCACCGAGGCCGGAATTTGGATTGGGTCGCTCGAGCGCACTCACATTCACATTCACGGCACGCATTGTAATTAGAGACTGGGAGAAGCTGGTAGGTGTAACACGCCCCCGGATGAATTAATGAGCAGTCGGGATTTTTCTATCATTGGTCCAGGAGTCATAGAAAAAACGGATGTTCAATCGCCACGCAACCGAGATGTTTATTTGTATGCGCATAAGTTGGCAGATTCGAATTTGTATGCGCGTTTCTGTACGAATGCATGCGTAATGAGTGCGCGCGCGGCACTGTGTGAATGCACAGGCAGGTCGCGAAACCAATTGCCTTACATTGTCTAACAAGACACTCTTTTGCACTCTATTGCACATTGCCCAATTATTTATATCTTTTTATTTCATAAAGTGATGGCGTTATGGAGACGGAGGATGGAGAAATAGCATCGATGATGTATCGCGATCCCTATTACTCATATATGTGATACACGTGTGCAGTCGTATAAATCTTAATCGCCTGTTTGCAGTGGATTTTAACTTTAGTTCGTTTACGCATTATGATACATCTTTAGTGTGTGGCGTGATGGATGATATGACCATTAATATTCAATTACAAATTATTAAAAGATCCAAATACTAAAGTACCCTTTAGGCATTATAAATCTTGGGGGGGTAAATAAATTAGTAAGAACGTTGAAAATACAAGTGTAGTTTTGAAATGAGACCGATTGTATGTCATGCCTAAAGTACATCGGAGACATAATAAATTATCCGTGCGTATCTGTGCATAGTTAATTTTTCACAAGAAATGTACACAGCATTAGCAGCAATAGTCGATAGTTTAAAATGAACGCATTAATTAAATGAAACGATCTATATAAACAATTGGAGATAAGAATTAGTTGCCACATAAGTTCTTATAGGAAAGTTAATTATAGGCGAGAGAGAGAAAGTCGCCGTGTTTTTTTTAGCGTAGCTTTTAAATCGTTAAATATCCGACAGAAGTAAATTAATGTTGGCTTTGAAAATATCGGAATTGCTTGGGTATTGGATATACTTGCTGTCATTGTATATACAGTCTCAAATCCGGCGTTACCTTGCCATAATATTTATCCAAGGAAGATGGCGCCAAATCTCTGCACAGCAGGCACAGTGCCCACGTACTAACTCACGGCAAACTATTCACGCGGAAGAGGCGATAGGATTGTTGAAATGCTGATCGGAAAAGAGAAAAAAAAAAACTGAAAATTCCGCGCTCCTGCGCCTGAATCGTAGCATTAAATCGGTTTTCCATTTTCCTAAGATACGCGCAAGCATTGTTGTGCTCTAATAGTAGACAGATAGTATTTTATGTTCGTCTAGGCCGTGTTGTTTGAATACTTTTTAACATTAAATGCTCACCGGATGCCATTTGTACTGATTGGGAATCTTCATTTTATGTTCTTAAATATCTATTGTCACATTTGATACGAGGTAATTAAGAAAAATAGATACGGAAAAATAGTAGCATACTTTTAACTTAAACGCATAATAAATTTAATGTGTTGCGGGAAAGTTACTGAATATTTAAGACACTTTTTAATATGAAACGCGTACATATTCATGTGCCATTTTGTTGTTGTAGTGCATTAAAATATATGAATTATTCAAAAATTTTACGTGTATAATCACGATGGTAAAATGTACATGATTTATTTGACACGGCTATTCAATTTATGATGTAAACGAACAAGTGGGACAGAAATGAAAATATATTTTTAAATATTTTTCAAAAAAATTTCAATTTAATTTTTTGTCTATTATCCTAATAATAAGAACTAAATATTTATTACCTCGGTATACTGGCTCATTGACATTGACTATCATAAATAAGTGAACAGTGAACCTATTTATATATCAGCCTATAAATAATTGAACGTATTCATTAGGAAGTAGATAATAAAATTTAATGTTATGAAGTGTATTTGTTGATACGCCTATTGTACTTTTAACAAAAGCAAAGCAATTTATCGTACGTGATAGATCAATTATTATTCTACTATTTATTGAGGTTATAAATCTACCGATACAATTTAATATTTGCGTTTTAAACGTTTTTTTTTAACAAAAAAAAAAAAAAAATAATTCCCAATAAGAGAAAATTCCTGTACGTCCGGAAATCAAATCTTCATAAAGTAGAATGCGGATTACTAAGTCAATTATTCAATAGTCTAATAGTTAAAATAAAATTCTTTTCCATTTATTAAATAATATTTATCTTCATATTACTAAATTATGTCTATATAATTAATATCAGTAATACTTATAAATCGGTATATAGACTATGTATATATATATTTATTTATTTATTCTGTCGTAATAGTAATTGCGGAAAACTTTAGAATACATGCTTGAGAACTTGGAGCGAGATTCCGATTGACTTGTATCATAAAAGTGAGATTGCAAAAATGCCGTGGCAGGGAAAAACATCGGATGGCATTAGAATTGAAAAATTACGAATACTCTCTAACACGGTTATTGTCGAACATTAACAAATATTCGTGGCCAAAAAAACTTTTCATTCCACCCTAGGTTGCGAGATTTTTGTATCCGTGCTCCTAAAACTTTTGAAATCCGACTTCATGCTCAGTTTCCCGCAAAGCTGTACGCGCTTTCGCCCCAGCAATATGTGAGAAGGCGTGGTAAATACAGACTGGCGTTGTCGTAAATTCAAATTCGTCTGTCCTGGCAGGACGCAATGTAGGAGGCTCTGCGTAAGGAAAGGAGAGAAAACTTAACGAGTAAGGGCGCACTTCGGTGAAAAGTCGACAACATATGTGCGCAATCTTTAGTGCAGCGAGAAACTACTGGGCCTCTCTTGTCTTCCTCGAGTAATTGATGAAAATGAGAAAATGATACCCCAAGGAAACTTAAAGACGTCCAGATGACCGTGCGAGTCCAGGGACCAGGGACTAACTGAATCAGCCGTCGAAATTGAGGATTTCGGGATACGATGGGACTCAAATTGAAACTCGGTGCAGATATTTATTTTCTCAGTGCGATATTTTACATTTGCCAAAGGCATCGAGTTATCCGCATCAGTTTAATGGATCATTTTGCTCAATTGAGTTACAACAAATACGCATTTTTCTGTGTCTCAAATGTGAACATTTTGAATTTCATTTATTATGGACAATGATTTTTTAATTATTATTCTATTAGTAAATAGACTAAAGTAAAGTATTCTATTTTTTTTTGTTTTTTTCTTTTTTGGAAGAGTAAGTTCTCAATTTTGACATTCCGAAGAAAGACAAAGGTTTATGAGCAGACAGCTAATATCACTAATAAAGAACAATGTAATTTTCAAAAATTTGATTTAAAATTGAAGAATGGAAACAGTAATAGTAAAATGGCTCTTAAAGTCTTTTAAATACCTTTCACATTATACATATTAAATTTTCAATTTAATTTTTTATCTCTTGTGCTTTATCAATTTTTTTGAAAAACAAAAGTATTTATATGAAGGCACTTTCATATTTTTAATAATTTGAAAAATTTATGCGAATGAAATCTTGAAGAGACGAATAGGAAAGTGTTCTTAAACAGTAAATTAATATTCTTCAATTGACTTAAATTAATACATCAATGTATGCAAAATTTAATGCTATGGATTTTTATGATAAGTCATTAATTATTTATTTAAATAGTTTACTATGAGTATATAATCGGTCGATCAGCCAAATGATAGAGTAAATATACACTGTTTTTTGTCGGATGTTATTGCAAGCCATGTAAATTAATGACAGATAAAAATAAACATTTCAATGACAGCTGCTTAGTGAGTTTTTTGCCTAAAAACAAAACACGAATATGCATATTCCGTAGTAAACAATTAATTTGGTTGCTTCTAACGATTAAAGACCATTAAAGCCATTCGAGTCCATTAAGCTGATAAACCTACAGATAATGCTCTGCTATTTCAAACGTAAAAGGTTCTACCGACAAACTCCCGGGATTTTCGCTCCCGAAGGCTTTAAGGTACTCGTATGTACTTCAGTCACGTTATGGTAGTTATACTGGTATTATGCACTTTTACTTATCTTAAAATTAAATTAAACTTTTGTCTGTAAAATTATAGACCACTTTATCAGATTATTTGATAATTAAATTCCTGTGAATGCTTAAAAATGTATTTTACAATTTATTGCTCAATCATTGCCGATATTTATTAATCACTTTAACAATTTTTTACAATTCTTTCCGAAGAGTATTATTAAAAAGAGTATTATTAATATTAAAAAAAGTTTTCATTTCATATGAAAAATTCGAAAAAGTATTGTATTATTTATATTTTTATATTTTAATAAATAATGATGCGCATATACAGTCTATTAATGTCCTTAAATCGAGACAGCGCGTGTTTTCGTTCACCATCGACTCTTATAATAACATTAATTTTTCACTTCACAAATTCAACCAGTCTACTATTTCCGAGGTACAAAATGAAAAAGATTCTTAAATAAAACTAACAAAAAAAAAAAAAAAAAGAAAAAAGAAAAAAAAAACAAAACAAAAAGCTTAAAACAACAGAAGACCCTTCGTCTTTGCGGTATTAAATATTTCAAGGCGCTACTTATCAAAGGAATCAGATTAACAAAATGCACATTACTCATCGCCGAACAATCCTCCGCATCCGAGCTTCTTACCCTCGTAAGTAAATAGAGAAGGAAGGGCAGGGGACAGGGAGGAGAGGTCGAAATGGAATCACGACTGGTCGTGGAGTTCGAAAAATTTGCACGCGAGTCCTCGCTTATGTAAGGTCCGGGATGTTATGCGCTCGCGTAATGATGAGGGTTTCCCACGCTCTTGGTCTCTCTCTCTCTCTCTCTCTCTCTCTCTCTCTCTCTCACAGCGACTGAGCCGTTTATTAGTGTCTCGCAGGATTGTTTGTAGAGATGACGGACTCGTGCCTCAAGAGAATCGGCTGTCACTAGTGTTACCTGCTTGGAAGATCGATGCTGCTTCTGTCGAGGCTGAGGCAGGATGGAGGAGGACTCCCCAGCGATGATTTTATTCTTCACTCGGTAAAGTTGTAAGGAAGCTATTTGTGATGATTAAAGGGTTTGGGCAGCGGCCATCGGAATAAGATATTCTAGTTGAAGAGCCGTAGCTGTACAGATTATGTACATTAAGAGTCGATTATGCTGGGTGGCGATAGTCACATTGAAATGTAATACTCTATTGAGGGCCAATTTTCAATGTAAGTAGAAATATTTAAGCAATTAATGGAATCGTACTTTTAGTTATTATTACCATTTCGTCGAATTTCAATAGGCTTGCAATAATAAGCCGGGCGCTATGGAGTGAGACGGCGTCATTCGTGATCGGGATAAAAAAGTCTTTGGCCGAAATTGAGTTTTCTATAACAGGTGAGCTCGCGGAAGTGACGTAAATCCGAGGAGGCCGACAGATCGACGTTATATCCGATGTGTCGTGGACGTGTGTCGCGGATCGGGTAAAGTGGCTTGAGGCTGTCTTCTTTACGCTTCATCTCTTTCGTCTCTCGACATGAGCAATTTCGAAGCGATGTGGACCGCTATAACCCTCTCTGACGTAAAACCAATCTTCAGGGCCGACTATCGAGAGTAATGCTTACTCAAAGCAATTTGCTATCAAGTAACGTCACTTGTATATACTATATACTATAAGACCGAGTGCGAATTCTTCTCGATGTTCTTCTTCTTGTTCTCCAGCCAATTTTTAATGTCTCGGGCAGTATACCGAAGACGCAGCCATCATTATTCGCTAACAGGCATATTTTAAAATATTGAAAGAGGCCTAAAATTAATTACAACATGGCTTGGGCGCGCATAATGTATACGTGCATCAGAAACGGATAAATCGCGCTGTTCCTCATGTATTATATAAATTGAATCTACAGTCCACCAAAAATATTGATGAGGGCATAATGATTGTATGTCGTATGCGCAAATTTTGAAAGTCGACATTACTATATAATCGCAATCTGTAAGGATCTCCGATTGAAGAAATGGCAATCGTTCAATTATTACGTGAATGAATTATTACGAGGGTAGTTCTTTTCAAAGATATAGACATTGCAAATGAATCTTGGTTGATCTTCATTCTAGAATAAATTTCAAGCAATAGCCCACGCACATATTTCCATCTATGCAGACATTTAACTAAGTACGCACGAGTTTTCTCAGATAGGAGTGAGAAGATTTAATTTAATATTTGGCTAAATGTAAATGAACGTTTCATCAGTGAGTTCGCATATACGTTGTAAAAAAATATATTAACTTGTAGACTAGCCCAAGATCATTGGGAGCAAACGTAATAGAGCGATTCTAATTTACTCAGCAAGCTCAATCGTGATACTGGACTAGCCCAGCATTGTGCCATAATAAATCTTTGGCGTGTAATCCGAAACACAAAGAAAGAAAAAGCTCGTGGAAGTTTTGAAATGTCGGGGATAATTTAGCGTCGATAAAAGCTGGCCGTAGCATAACTGAGAATAAATTTCAAAAGCCGTAGTATGGAATGCGTAATATGTCCGAGGAGAAGTAAAGCCGTATAATCGGCAGGCAAAGTCAGTGTTGTACGCAAAAGAAGAGCAGAAAGAAGAAACGATGGACCGAGCAAAAAGTTCGCCGCGTTGCTGCAAAATTCAACCGTAAACGCCGCCATTCTTCTCTCCGTGCAAGAACAAAAGGGGTGGGGCGCGCTAGAGTTTGCGAAATGACCCGCCGAATAAATCGCGCAATTGTTCGTCAGGGGCCTCGAGTGAGAAACTATGGAGGAACAGTTTCGTCGGGGCGTACTCTGGACGTGTCGCTTAATCGGCCATTCGTTATTTTTCGGATTATTGGATACGCGAGTGGATAGACTGACGATACTTTTGCGGCCATGTTACCCTTATCTCTCTCTCTCCATCTACGCTCTCCTCGCATTACTCCACGCATCATTCGTAGGCGCTCTTTTCTCTACCTCTACTTTTGTACCCTTTATTTCTAACACATTTCGTGATATTGAGAATTTTGCCTTGACGGCCCCGGAAATGTTGAGAGATGCCTTTCGATCCAGTGTCTTCTATTTGCACCTCGTCTGAGCTTAAAATATTCCTAGACACGATAAGCACCATTTGCCATAATCTCAACGACCCATTCCATAATTTTGCATTACGCTTAATTACAATCAACACGCTTGAATGTTAGGCTTAATCCAATCAAAATTCAAGTTAATTTTAGGGAAAATTTACGTAACACCTTGCACCATAAAAAACAATTTCGTTTTACGCTCCACCGAAATATCCTAAATCAGATTAGGATTTCACGTACATTGAAATTAGTTTGTTAGTGAAATTACCATCATACCTTACGCCTGAATTATTGGTTATCTATCTGTACATAATCGTGCTATTAAATTTTCAATTTTAGCTCGATAACATATTTTTAATTAAATTAAATTGACAATTATTATTTGTAAGCGAAAGATTCCAGAATGCACATAAATTGCAAGCACTAATTGAAAACATTCCAATAGAGCAACCTATATCATTATTAATTAATAGCATAAGATTATTAAATAGAGTAGCGTGTCTAAGATGATTTTGACAATTCGAGTGTGAATTTTGAATTTCTTTATTTAAATGCTCCATTAACTAAATAAAAATTTTAACGAAATTTTGATTAATTTGTATTCTTATAAATTTTTATTATTTCAAATATTCTTTTGAATATATTTTTAATGTTTCTGTAAGAATGCTCTATATTATAAAGGAATTCATGCTTCTCCCGCACGCTTATTACTGAAAAATTGTTATGAAATACTTAGCATTATTAATCCAATTAATAAAATAATGAATAATCCAAAAGAATGCTTTTTGAATAGAAAATTAATTTTTATAATAACTGATTTTTAATTGTACTTTATACGTTTATTTTGATTAGAATCATGCAATTTGAAATATCTTAATTCAGGGATATTGAACTACATAAGAAAAGAAGTTACTCAATTTTAGTAAAAAAAAAAAAAATAAATAAACAAATAAATAAAAATCTACATATATTTTATTAATTTTATAAAATTTTTTAAAAATATGAATAATACTTAAAACTTTTTAAAAAATATATAGTAAAAATGTTATGAATTAGAATAAAGTAAGAAATTAATTTAGACATTTTTAGGACTACGTATACAAATAGAAGAAATATCTTAATGATTATTATTATTTAAATTGATATAAAACTTCATAGAACTATTTGCGAGTGCCAAAGTGAGTAGATGTATTATAAATTTGTTTATCAAAATGTTTATTTTAATATTTAGTTATATTGAAATCAGTGCATCTAAATGTAATTTAGATAAGCAATGCGTTTTTAAAATAAAATATCAGTATCTTATTTATGTTATTCACCAATAATTGATTATCATTTATTAATAATATATTTATAGAGAAATATAAATCTTAATGTACATGCTTATATTAATTTTTACATATCAAAACTAATTATAATACGTACTTAAGCAACAATTTTGTTGTTATGAATACTCGTATAAATTATATGCTGCTAGTTCTCCTGGAATACAAGTACTGTAATTATTAAAAAAATTGTGCCCAAAATGGATTGCATTGCTTAGAAAGTTCGATAAAATATTCGAGATTAGTTGAAAAAAGTAATTTTAAGTTTCCTCTTACAACACACTGAGTTGGAAATATAGAGAAAACTTTTCTCCGTAAATCGAAATGAGCGTGTACAAGCACGAGTACCGAAACAAAGAATAATATCATACTTCTCTTTTCAAGCAGAACTATCATAAAGTTCATATCATCAAGTATCATATTCTGGCTGATTTGCATTTCTCATGTACTTTAGGTATGAATGGAAGGGACTGGCTAACATTCGTTAAAACAGAAAAAGCCAGAATTCCGACAGAATCTACCGTGGATTAACACATACAATTGTTCTACCAAGATGTAGTAAATATGGCGATCTGCTGCCTACAGAGAAGAAAGCTCTCACGATGTACACTGGGACCCCAAAATACTGTGGGACTGCAAATCTATTAGGTTGAAAATATATATAAATTTTAGATATTTTTTTCAATCAGTTGGAATTCATCTACTTTATCAATACAAATATATCAAATAGTTTCAATATATTTTTTGTTAATATTTTTTTTTTTTATGTTATTTAATTACAAATTGAATTTAAGAGTCGAAAAATATATTTAAAGTCTAAAAGTAAGTCTAAAAGCAGCGTTATATCCTTAATAGAACATCTTTTAAAATAAGTTTATCTCCATTTAAGATACTAGAGAAATTTATATATTTCATAAGAACTATTATTAGTTCAAAGCTGCCCCTTTTGGAAGTACTTGTTCTCTACTGTTTTGACAGATGATACTGGAGGCTGTGGGAACACGTGTTGCCCAAATCTTGAGAATTCCAAATTCAACGCACTTACGTTATCATTTCACTTTTTGACTGAAGGGCTTGCTCCCCACTATACAAACTATACTTGTTTAGCCAGCAGAAAATAATCGACTGATTTGAAATGGCTGAGCATCTGCAATAATAGCCACTATTAATAAAATTAGGTCCACGAGTGATTACTTTACAACTTGTACTTTTCTACAGAATAGAATTAACAAAAATAATGAAAAAGCTAGTGTGATTAAATTGTCAGTATTTTTTAAAGTCAATTATTTATACAACTGATTTGAATGACATAATGCTCGTTTTTAAATGGGCATTTGAAATTTCATAAAAGTTATTTAACTCTTTTATTATTATTATATTATCGTAAAGTTTGAGCTGTTAAGGTTACTTTTTGAAAGTTACAATTACATTAAATGAGTTTTAGAAATTAAATCGTGACCTAAGACTTTTTTTAATGAACTTGAAATATTCCGATATTATACTTTAAAATTATGATCACTGCCTTTTAAAATAGCTGTAGCATTTTAATTGAGAATATGAATATTTTACATATAAAAAGTATATTGATTTCAATTTTCCACAAAACATAAAAAATCCCATTAAAAGCAATATTATTGTAATGTCTAATAAAAGAAGTTTCATTGTTACGTTCAACCCTCATATACATGGGAATGAAAATAGATCGATCGAATTATTAATCACTCCAAATAATTGAACATAAAAGACTTTAAGTACCAGTGTTGAAGAGCTTGTAGATAGCGATAATAAAACTAATTGAGAGCTCTCTTGTAATAGAACCTCAAATGATAAAATTCATTTTTACATTTACAGCTTATGAATAAGAGCTATTGTAAAATACTGAAATACAAATTAGTGAATATTTATGAATTATGTAAAAATGTAATCGAGGCGTGAAAGAATATTACGCAGACTGTGTAAATATTAGAAAATTAGATTCTAAAATCAGAAAATACGTAAAAAAGTTTAATTTCATTATTCAGTGTTAAATGCTTTACTCAATAGAAAGTTTTACTGGTAAGCTCAGTACTGGGAATACATATACTATTCAAATGTTAAAAACAATTTTATGTTGAAATGTGTAAAATTAAAATTCTTCGACTAAAAAAAAAGAATAATGGTCGTACATTAAACGCAATGCCAACAATTTTCTTAATATCAAATTATTATTCTGCATAATCCATTATCGATTTTGCAAGTCTTTTCCAATCACAAATAATTTTACATACTTTTTATCGCAAATGATTTTCGAAAAGTAATACTTTGGATTAAATAAACATTTTCGGTCTCCTATTAATATTGCCAATACAGCAAATGAAGTTGCTGGTAGGATTTCTAAACAACATTGGAACTTTATCTGATTTCAGCAGTCTTCTCTAGGGTTCAAAGTGCCGAAGTTTTATCTAACTTATGTGCACATTGTGTAAATTATCGGAGGCTCAGCGCACGTATGCAACGCGGTAGTAGATTGAGTACTAGATCCATCCTTCTCCACTCCAAAGCGATTCTTGTGAGAAGATTCTTTTAGTGGACAACGGGGATAAAATCGATGACTTCGATCGAATCACATGGAGTCACGCGCTTTTGCGAGCTTAGGCATACCCAGCCCACATATACTACTTATGGTAAATTCGCTAATGATCCTGCGAAGTATCTCTAATATTATCACGTATATCTTATATTATTTGCACGTTAAGAGCATTTTTTAAAATATATTTCGTGCTTCGTACAGTTGAGTCCTTGAAATATTTTCAATAAAATATTAACTTAAAATATTAATAAAATATAAATGCTTTTAGTTATGTTTTAATGTATTTAGACAAATTACTAAACACAACTATAAGTTTTCTATTTTCACATGTAAATGTCCAAATTCACATATCAATAAGTATGTGAATATCACGTGAAGATATATGTTATCCCCAAATTACAATCGATCATGAACTATAATTGATTTATAACATGCATATAATAAATACTGGAATTACTATTATTATAAAACAAAATATTAAAATTAAATTACTTTTGAGGCAAATATATGGGGATCTTATTATTAAGTTATCTTATATGATTAAAAGATGACGTTTAAAAAACCTTTTGTCAAGTGCATAAGTGAAATATAATACGAAATTATCAAATTTGTGTACTGAACTCAAATATATCAAATACTCAGATATCTTTTTATAAAACTAAATATTATAAAATTAGTTATATTTCAATATATTTTATATATTCTATATATCTATATTAACGATACTTTTATCTAGATTCTTTAATCTCATTAAAATGAAAGAATTATTTATAATGATAAGGTAAAAAATACATATTTTTATAACCTTTCCTCGGAATATTATACTATAATTAATATTCATATTGATCAGCTATGATTGTTGATTGATAATTACATTTAATATTTCGTAATTAGCTATTATAACGAATTTAAAAACAAAGAATTATTTAAAAATAAATATTTAAACTTTTTTAAAAGTAATTTACATTCACAATTTTAAACTCGTGAACAAATTTTCATCTTAATAATATATCTTAGAACAATGATGGGTAGCCTAAAATTAATAAATTTCGTTTTACATCATCAACTTACATATTGTGGACAATTTTGTATTTGCTTAATTAGTGAGTTTAAATCCCTTAAAATGTATGGATGCACAGAAAAATAAGAACGTATACGGTTTTCTATTTTTTCCCTTATTCTTGGAAAAATATAAGTAAATATTACAGGAAGTGGAGTATGTCTTCTTTGGAAAAAACAAGAGGAAATTGAGAGAAGAGTTTCCCACAAGCTGGGAGCGTACATTTAAAATTCTTTGCGGTATTGCAGTGAGCCCGGTTTCAAATTTTTTTCAACCGTTCTGTTAGAATTGTTTTGTTAGTTTTAATATTATATCATTATCTTAATTATTATATAATACTATTTAATTTAAGGAGAAATTTGTACTGCATTATTTGTATTTAAATTAATTAAAATGTTAATTAGCCAATTTTTAATAACTAATCAATTTTTATTATTATTAACGTATTTAATTGATATTGGACTTTTTCTTTTCTTGAAGACGTATAAACTTTATTTTATGCTTATTCAGAAGAATAGTATATTTATCAGTTTAGATGAATACGAATAAAATTATTGTATTTAAATTTTATGAGTATTAGGGAAAGTGAAGGAAAAATGAATTTAAAATAATAAATATTGCAATTTAAATAAATCCAATTATTCTAGATTATATGCTTGATGATTTATAATAATATAAATTAGAATCAAATGAAAATTGTTTGGACATCTTGATTATATTTTTTTAAATAAATTACACTTTGTTTTAATGCATCCTTCATATATACATTACAGTACAAGATTTTAAATAAATTGTGTACATCATTCAACATCCATGGTAATTATTTTTGAAATTACAAACTTACTAAAGGGATACTTAAATAGCGTGAATACATGAATTAAAGATTCCCTATTAATGCCTGAGTGGTTACTTGCCGAATCATGCAGATTCTTCAAAGCTTTTTAATGATGACCGGGAGGTGTCGAAGGGTGGATTAGGCGTATGAAACGAATGCGTGATGGAATGCGGAGTTCTGGTTTAAGAATATTAAGGATAATGACGAGAAGTCGTAGAACCACGAATACATTACAAATATATGTGGATATTTTATCTTTGTAATGCTATCTTAAAATGTAAGTTTCTTCGCATAAAATTCTATATGCAACAGGTTGTTATTTGGGTAAACACTTCTATAATTTTTGCAGCTAATAAAGTTTGGGAAATATTTATACTCATAAATATGTACAGTGTTCGCTTAAATAAAAGTATAAGTAAATGAATAGAATAGCATTCTGAACACAACAATATTTATTTGTTAATTTTAATATAAGCTATGCTGAAAAATAAATAAGCGTAAATACATTATTTTGCAATAATATATATATATATATATATATATATATATATATATATATATATATATGTATGTATGTATGGATTCTGAAAGATCTTCAATGGAGACTGTTACATGTATATATTATTATCGACAATTTATATAGACCTAGAATCGTATTAACATATTTCACTTATAACTCTTGATAGTAGCTGTACATTTTTTAAATATAATGGTAATTTCACAGGGCTTATTTAACTAAAATTTAAGGATAATGTGGATTTACCTCTTAACTCCTCGCATTAAATAATCTAAAAATATTTAAAATATAACTATTGAAAAATGTTAGCCATCGAGATAATCAATAAGATATCAAAGTGCCATAGGATACTAATATACGTTTATGATTTTCATATATGGAACGTATTTTTAAGCTAATCCCATAAAATTAAAGAAATATAACAAATTTTTTACTTCATGAAGATAATCACTTTATTCGTGTCTTAAAGCATATTAGAAAAATTGGAAAGCGGGATGCTGTTGCCATTTTAGGCGGGGCGCATACGAAAAAAAATACAAACAGGTCCGAGATCCATGTCAAAGGAAAGAATCGCAAAAAAGAAGATGAATACAGCAACTAACCACGTGCTTCTGACCGGCGTCATGGCCCGACGAGGAAGACGAGCCGACAGCGCCGGAATCTCTTCTTCAAAATCCCTCTCACGTCTCCGCGCCGAATCCTCGGTCGCAAACTCGCTCCCTCCTCCGGGATACCACAAACCGGAGAGGAGTCGGGTATTAAAACAAGGACAACAGTAGCAGCAACAGTAGCGGCAGCAGTAGCAGTAGTAGCAACAAAAACAACAACAATAACAATAACAACAAACAACAAAACAATAACAACAAACGAGAATAATAATGAACGGAAAAGTTTTAAGTGAGCGCGTCTTTAACGATGGGATATAAAACACTGGCCGACAGGCCCGAACGCCGTTCACGTATATACGCGTGTGGTTGTAGTCAGTGCGCACGCGCAGGGAGCTTTCGGACCTTCGCGGACGGGGGTCGGCGAGCGACTAAGCCCACATCTACGGATCGCAGGAGGACTCGCAGGTGGAGGCTGCGCGCGTCCCGGATCCCGACGAGGCCCACTGACACACGCCCCAACATCCCCCAAGCTAATTGCTCTCGAATCTCGTTCCTTCCCTCTCTCTCTCTCTCTCTCTCTCCCATTTCGTTACGAGCCTCGGCAAGCCTGCACCGAGAGCTTTTTTATTTTCTACTCCCACCCTATTCTCCTATATATTCGCCCTCGGTAAGGGCCATTGATTATGGCTCCGGTGGGGGAGGACATCGACAAGACGATCAAATTTAAATCTGCACTTCGATCTCCTTCTTCGAAACATCTTGCTTGTCGATGTTGCTACTTTGTATGGGCCATTTCGCACTCAATGTTAACCCGGAGCTGCTGGGGTCGCTTTTTTGTTCAAAGTGCTGCCGCGCAAAAAGCTTCATCTACGGACGCTATTAGGTGGTGAGGCTGCAATTCCCAACGATTCGGAATTCGCTATTTGTACATGAAATGGTTTCTCAATTATTGCATTATAAGCTCGTGAGCGAGTGGCACTGCTGGCATGGATCTATCGGAAAAGAGTTAAAAAATAAAACAAAAAATACTTTCCGAATGAGCAGCTTTTGGTTTGCATCGATATTATTTTAACAAATTTGAATGTTCGCTAAGTTTCCGCTACCGCGAACTAAAACATTCTCTGTGAAAAATAATCTATTTGAATATAATAAAAGGAGATATTTTATTGAAAATACTTTTTTACTTTCAACATTCTTATAAAATAAATATAACTGATCGCATGAGATAAAATAATTTGTTCAAAGGTATTATTATAAATTACAGAATTTATCCACTTTTTTCAAGGTACCTTTTATAAGCACAGATAAGGCAAATAGATACCATTATTATTAGAGTGAATATACAATTGTCCTTTATTTCATGCTTTAAATACTTTAATTACTTATTTCATAAAAAGTCTGGCAATCTTAGCTGCACACTTGATTTACTTTTAACATCGTTTATTCTAACTTTATTTTTCGTCAAACATTTTTGGCTGTAGGCTTTTATTGATAATCGATAATCGATTTAATTTTGAAAATTGCTCATTTATAATAGCTACAGGATCAAATATCGAAAATTTAACACAAATGATAATGAAAAATGTATTTGGATATTCATTTATTGGCATTTAATTAGTGGATTTGTTTCAAACTCTCGTATCATTGCCAGTTACAAACGCTGACAATTGTTTATCTTTTCCAACTAATTTGTTTGGTTAAATAATTATAAATAAATGATATATATATTTCCTAACGAATCTACGTTTAAAGCTAGTGCTACTATTTCGGTCGTTTATATAATTTATATTATATCTTTTTCAAAAAAAGACCTAAAAATCGAATTCATATAACACGAATAGTGGGAATCTAGTCTTCAAATAATTGAATGTTTATGTCGATACGGAAGAGAGTTTTTTTTAGAAAAAAGTATTAGAACATCATCATAGTTCCAAGTCACAATTGTCGAGAGAAAGCGCGTGCTCGCAAAAGCATTATTATACCCTTTGTTAGAAAACTCGCGGCGATCCTCTTTTAAAATCACCTCGATTCGAACAACAACAACAACCCTTGTCCCTGCACTTGAAAAATAATAAAAATCGCACGCCATCGTAATACCCGCAAGGAACAACAATCGCGGGAGAATGATAACGATTTATGTAGAAAAATACGAAGATTCACTGACCGAGATGACCGCGTAGCACCCATGATGGGCGGTTCGTCCGGCCCGCGGACGTGATCCTATTAGAGCTGGGGGACCGTATCCTGGGACGTCGCGCCTTCGCTGGGTCCTTGGAGGAACACAGCCAATTGTGCGAGGACAATTACCGGTCGAATAGTTGGTAAACGAGAACACGCGCGCGACGATCCACGAGAAACTGACCGCCGGTTACCGCCGCCGAGGCTTAGGCGTGCGCATCGCTGAGGAGGGAGAGCGAGAGAGCGAGAGAGCGAGAGAGCTCAGAGTCGCATGGGAGGGAGGCGAGTCCGAGAGAGGGCTCCTTCCTCATTCATTGAGAGCCGTTGCCGGACGCCCCCGCAAAAAACCTCCTCCCTGCCGGGGACGGACCCATTTTCAGTGTCGGCGAGATTATTGAATTCGGTGGATCAGCGGTGCCGGGAGATGATGTAGGCACGAAGCCTTCATTCCCATCTCTTTATTGTTCGCTCCAGAGTCGCGTGTGAAGTTCCACTTTGGCAAACAAAGAGTTGATTCTCGTATAGCCGACACCCGGGTTCTCCAGCATTTTTATACTTAGTCGCTGATTTACAAGCAAAGTCTTGGACTTATTACAATGGAATTATTACGATGGTTGAAATGAGAGACGATATGTCAATTAGACTTATTTTGAGCGACACGTTAAGTACGAAATGTATATGCGATAATTAATAAACGCTTGCTGAAACTTGCTTTATAAGAGATTTTCTTTGATATTTGTTGTTGCTTCTTAAATATTTTAAATAGCCAAATAGGGCTATAATTTATCAACCGTAATTGTCAACTGATAATTATCAACCGATAAATTGTTCTTATTACGTACATTTTATAGTAAAAAATATTTGATGATGTTATTAATTAACGAAATCTTTTTTATATACACACATATTTTGTATAAGTGTTTCCCGTTTCCAGTTTGCATGCAACTACCTAAGCCAATCTACACAAATATATCATTATTATTATTATTATTGATTATTGCTTATTAATAGATTTTCAGACTATCTACGTTTAATATTTTTTATTCTTTGCTGTTGCCGAATGATTGATTTTTATGTCGATATGTCGTACTGCAAAAACTAAATCTGATATATTGTTTAATCTTCATAACTATTTTAGGGTTTTTTAAGATATACTTCTATATTGTGATCAATACTTTATCGAAATTTAATTAAATAGTGTTTGCTAATAATATGCTGTTTTTGAATTAGTATACAATATGTTTCAAAATATCATTAATTTGAGTGTTTTCATCAAATTTATTATGAGTTTTATTGGAAGTTTATTTAGTTAATTATTTAATATTATGTTGAATAATTTATACTTTCCTAATAAAATATATTTTAAAATAAATTTTTTTTTATATATTCACTTAATTTTGCTTATAATATAGTTAATTTGTTATAGCGATTGGTAAATTGAAAATCTTCTATTAATAAAAATAAAAAGATAATTTTCATTGTAATTTTTGTAAAAAATTAAATAATAAATGAATCAAAATATGATTAAAACCTAAATTTCTGACAACACCGTATACGAGATATATTTTTTTATCAATAATTTCAATTTCCATTCGAATGAAATATTTCTACATAAATATATAATTTATATATTGTTGTCAAATATATTATTCATACAAATATTTTATGAATACGTCTTATTTACGAATCAACATTTTATTTTTAAAACATTTATATATGGTGCATGAAAAAGTCAATAGACGTATAATTAAAATAGCATTGAAATTATTATAAAATAAATTAAAACTCGTTTGACTTTTATAGATTTAACTTTATAAGGAAAAATAAAATCATGAGAAAAATCCGAATAGTCATACTAATCATGAAAAAATGTATATTATTTTTATAATTTAATTAAAATGTCTTTATAAAAAAATTACACTATTATCATTAATAGAATGAATAAAACTGCGAGTGATTCCTTCAATTTTTACATTACTTGGCTTATTCTACTTAAAATACTATTATATAACTGAAATGTTTATTTTAATCATACGAAAGTAATTGATATGATACAGACATATAAAAAATTGATTTTATTCGTAATAAAATTTATTATCAAAACATTAGCAGCTGATTACATTGAAACTTGCTATAACTATTTCTATTTTATATTTTATATTTATTTTATCACAAATAGAAGTACAATCTTAATTTTTCGAAAAATATTTATATATGTGTAGATATCCATCCTCTTATATACAAAATGAACGATTCTAAAATAAATCAGTTAAAGTGTTGATATGATATTGATCTAACTTTTAAGTACCTCGAATGATTTCTAATATCCATATAATATTTAACAACTGTGAAATCATTAATTGTTCTGGATTTTTAATAATTATTGTCATATGTTTCTAGAAGGTGCGATACAATAATATACAGAAAATTTAATGAATTAGTATCAATATAAATGTAAACACGAGAATAAATGAGTGAACAAGTAAATGAATATGTGCACAAAAGAAAGCTCAAATTTGCATACGTGTATACGATAAAATTTCATAAATATTAATATGTCTAATGTGAGTTTTAATTTGGAGAATGCTTGTTAATAGATAATAGAAAGTTTAACTACAATCGAGGTTATGAAGCACATAAGAAAAGTTTTAATGAAACCGTTGATACTATATTTAAATGCACTTAATTCTGTAATATAATACATACACTAAAAATCAGCAAAGTAATTATTATTTGTGAGATTAATTCGATTTTTAATTAAATGCATAATTCAAAGTAATAATTTTTTATTTTCATATAAGTATATTATTTAATAATTATTGACACTGGCTTATAAATGTTCATATAAGTGTTTTATTTAATATTTATTTGCACTAGCTTACTTATTTTTATAGCATGGCAAAGTAAATAAATATATATTGTACTTAGACTACAATATTACAATATATATTAATAATTTATAATTATTTTTTATTATAAAACGTTTAAATATAACCTACTCATTCATGAATATTTAAAATATTGCAATAATATTATTTGTAAAAATAATCGTGAAATGAAATGAGTTATCAAAACATTTTTCATGTGATCAACAGTGGAATATTATAAAAGGAATGGTTAGTAGCAATTAAAGTTTTTTAAAAAACGTACAATTACATAATTTCATAGCAACTATTTTATTTAAAAACTTTGTATTAATGATTTGATTTATTAAAGAAAAAACTCTATTAGATATTAATTTGACCGCATTCGTGAGAAAATCCTGCATTCAACCATACAAGGTAAAATAATGGTTAACTTTTTATTCTTGACCCTCATATTCATTTATTTATACAGAGATAGAATATATGGAAGGGATAGATAGGTGGATAGGTAGGTAGATAGATAGATAGATAGATCGAGAGAGAGAGAGAGAGAGAGAGAGGGATTAGCAAGTAGAAACTTATTCCCAGTTTTACCGAGTCAAATTCATTTGGCGAGTGCAGCAATGATTTATATTGGCTATTATACGTTGCTACCAATGTTCCCTCAGACTGTCTAGTATAGTTCATGGAAAGCATTTGAATACAGATAATAAAAGAATAGGATAAGAGAGAGAGAGAGAGAGATGAAAACGTAAAAAGCAGCGTGAGTGAGAATGCAATTTATATGTGGCCAAGTTCAGAACGAATGACTTTATATTTTGACATAAAATTTGGGACTAATTATTCTTATTCGTTTGCCTTTCTATTTATTATTTTTATAACTAATTGTTTCTTTTGAGTCTTTGTAGGTGGCAAACAAAAGAACAAAAATTTGCGTATAGGCTTTCTCAGCAATTTGGACATAGTATTATTATGTCATTGAAACTCGACATTTCCTGTAGACTGTTAAGCTAAAATTTGTTTATTTTTATTGTTGATATACAAACAGTATTAAAAATAGTTTATTTGTACTAGACTTACATAAATTGCTTATAATTTCGTAATATTTCCATAGTATCACAAAAACATTTAATATTTTTGTATTGATTATTTTACACAGTATACTGTTTTACTTTTAAAGAATATTAATATGTAGTATTTATATTTATATTAACTAAATAAATTATATCCTAGTTATATCAATCTAGAATCAATTCATATCAATTCATAAAATTGGAATATCTTTTCAACTGCATTTATTGTTAAAATTTAATATTTCAAAACAACTTAATTTAATTTTTGTATTAAAAATTATCCAAACATTATTGTTAAAAAATTTCATATTATTAAACTTAAACAGATTTTACTCATAAATACTAAAACACTATAAATACAAAATAAATAAATATATCTAAATACTACGAATAGATAATAAATATACTATTTACTTTTGATTTTTAACTTAAAAAATATTCTTACTATACCATTCGGTTTTTTTTATACATTTATAACATGGTAAAATGAAAATAAGATATTTTTAATAGAATATTAATATATTATATGAGTAATTTAATATTAATAAATATAATTAGATTCAATGATGTAAGCTATTGTTTAGAATATAAATTTCAAATTATTAACAGTGATCATCTTTTGTAATTAATATTATATTATATACAGACGAATCGTGACACCGTCATTCGTGATAGAAAGAAAAGAAAATTTGTAATAAATGAAGTGAAAATTCGAGACAATAAACATCAATTCCCAAATGGTTATCAAATTTTACTAGCTATCAAAAACAATTCTTCTAATCATATTTCAAACTATCAGAATATTTATTATATATATATAATATAGTGAAAATTTTGTAAAAATTTTTATTTAATAATTTGTAAGTATATTCTATTTATTGGAATTATATTCGAAAATAGTAAATCAATAGATCGCATGAAATCATATAAAAGTATGAATTTCAACTTTTAACATTTTGTTTAAATTAAAAAAATAATTGAGTAATTGCAGAATGAAAATAGTTAAGGTAATAATGTTGATGTGTTTATGTATAAGTAATTAAATCATTATCGTTCAAACGGGTAAAACTGTATGGCTAATAGTGAATATGTCTCTTGGAATTTATGAAAATCATAATCAATCATTTCATATCTAATAGTGGACAATGGCAGCTCATCGATCAATGGACAAACTTGTATATCCATCTCTCTATTCGTTATATCCTCTCTCTCTCTCTCTCTCTCTCTTTCTGTCCCTCGTTTCTCCTCTAAGCCTCCATTCATCTGTTTATCTATCTCGCCGAAGCTGTGTAATTCCAGATATGCAATCAATATAATTAAAATATGCATTGTATGTATTCTCCAGATATTCCACTGTTAAAGATCTTAAATATTATTGAAATTGCACAGACAACAGCTAATTAATAATCGACTAGAGAAAACAGGATTTAGTATCGCGATGCAGCCCAAACTATAATAATGCACTGTGTCTTTAATAGTGATTTTATTTAATGCACGGGACTATATTATTACCACGTACATTGATTAGTATTTTTGTACTATTTTTTTTTAAATAATCTGAATAATGCACTCGTATACTGGTTATCATTTTCGACAGGAGCCACGGCTTAATCTAATAATGGAGCCGTTCGCATTTTGTCAGTTTAATTTTGGTTTCAATTACTGATCTCTTGAATTATCAATACAGTTCCTGCCCTCTCCTATCACTCCATTATGCGTTTACTTGCACCTGTATTTTGCGTGCTTCAAAGGTATCAAATTCGGAAAGACATTTATTCTTGGAGTTCACCGACAATATGAACTAAATCTTCAAAGCTTTATCTCATAAGTTATTCAATAAATACCAATATATGCTGTACTAACATGAAATTATAATTACGAAATTAAGGTATTACTTTCTTAATTTGATTTGTAGTTACTTTTTAGCTTGCATATGAAGAAACCACGAAATCCCAGTTAAAGTTAAACGTCTGTATGGTAATATGAATAATTTATACTCTACATAGAGATGCCGACAAGTCGGCTCGGAACAAGGTTTTAAAACACGACTTTTAGATTCGAAGCGGCTGATCTTGCCAACCGAATCATTCCAGCACTCATACTCACAAATTTTATAAATTTACTATAGCCAAATGCAAGGTAAGAAAAATATTAAAGTTTGTAAAGCATATACTGCATTACAGAGGGTGAAGTATTCCTATTTACTGAATTCATTAGTAGCAGTATTTGATTGAAAATAAAAGATTGTATTTTAATTTCTTCTTTTATTATATTTTCTATCAGTTTGTAAAAACTAATATCAAAAGATTTGCTATAACATAAAAAGATATTTATAATTCTTTTTTTTTTACTATACGAAATATTATTGATGTATAATTAATTTAAAATTAAATTACTCAAATTGAATATTTGATCTATTATTACATATTACAATATAATATTACAATATATACTGTCAGAAAAATATTACATTACAATTAACTGTCATATATCAAAGATAAAATATTACAGAGAATATAAATACATATTCTTTTTCTTAATTTTCCAATTTTTATTATTAAAGAAATACGATATTATCGAATAATTATTTCATTGATACTGTGATTATATCAATTAGCTATTAAAAAAGTAATAAAATTTATCAAAAATATTTTATGCATATTGAATTGTATAATTTAATTAACAAAATAAACATTTATGGTTTTCTTTTTAATTTAAATTCAAAATTTATATACTTATATTATTTACAATTGTCATACGAACCTTCAGAAACAGCAACTATACATTCAACTTAAATTTAATATTGCTTCAAAGTAATTTATTATAAACATTATAATTTTATAGCTATTAGTCAACAGCAACAAAACATACAATACAGTTTCAGAAACTAAGTAAAAACAGGCTGTATTTTGATTATGTATATAAGAAATGATACAGAGATTTATGTAAAGTTAAAACAAAAAGCAACGTATAATGTGTAAGTGCATGCAGATGATGCTTTGAGCTATATTATGCAAACAAAAAATTAAGTTATAAGCTTGAAATAATAATTATGGTATACAAAATTTATTTATATATATATATATATATATATATATATACATATACAATAAAACTCAATTAAAGCAGTTAACATAGTTAGTTAATAGTGAATGCAAATACTTTTTAATTTTTCTATTTGAAAATTATTAAACAATACTGATAATATATAACTAAATTAATATTGTTAAATTGTTCAATTAAGAATGTATGTTGGCGCAATAGTTACTTTTAGTAATTTAAAAAATAGTGAAAAAAGTAAGTTTGAATAATTTACATCTGAATTTATTAAATTTGATTTCATAACGTTTATTAAAATTCATAAACTTCACTGTACTATTTACCATAAAGATGACATTACTTTATAAACATTATATATAAACTTTATAAAATTCTTTATAATTTATAAACTAACGAGTTTCAATTATAAGATTATTTAACTTCCTACTTAAATTATTTGAACATTTCAGAGAGAGTTGCGATGTTATTTTGAAATTAAGAATACGTAATCTAAACTTAATTGATCCATAATTGTCGATCAATAAAAAAGAATCGCAGTATTTAAGTATTGCTAGTCCTGAAGTATGCAAAAATAGATAATTAAAACTTCTCATAAAATATTTGGAGAAAATGATGAAAATTCTTTTTGTAATAATATATGACACAAGTATTCGAAGCTGAATATATAGAAAATATTATATTTAAATATTCTAAGATTTATAATATTCTAAAATTAAATAATACATAATATAATAGTATTTTAATTAGTAGATTCTTGTAAGATTTAGAAAAAAATTATGAAAAATTGAAATTGTAAACAATGTACCGATATAAACAGTGTAATAAAAGTGCAAAATATAGGAAATTACAGTTTACGATACAAAAATAATTGAGACGTTCATTTGAATTGCGTACATGTAATTAAACTAGTTAATAAAAGAATATGCCGCATTGGTGACTTTAGTAGAAAAATTAAATAAAATGTCATTAGATAGGTAAAGTAAATATGAGAATATACGTGGAATTATATGCAAATTATCTATTGCTTAAAAAAATGTTTTGCATAAATTTTCGATAAAATCGAGAAGGGTATTTATTTGTGTATTGAAATGCAGAATTAATAAATAATGGTGATATGTAAATTGTAAGAAGAAAGCATTGTTTTTTGATGCGGAGCTTCAGTTTTATTATACCCTTACTGGCTAAAATTCCCCGAAACCGTTGCTTATTTCTCGTTCGAGCAAAAAAGCCTGCAGCACCCTTACGTTTTATGCAAAATGCAAAAGTTGAATTATTCTAAAATTATAGACATCATTTTTGATTTTACATTTCGATCTTATGGCTAACTGGATAACATATCGAGTGGGTGTAAAAAGGAAATGAGCAGTGACCTCGAGTCTCTCATATTCAGGCCACCCGATACACGATAGTCTAGCTTCAGGATGCGAGCTGATATAGAAGTCGGCGCGTGCATTCATTCACGTACTATTCATTCATAAAACAGCGTACTAGATAATTACATTATCGCAGCCAGAGGTTTGCTCGCAATTCGATGTTTCATGATTCACGTTCTTTTTTTTAATTATCTATTCTTTCTTGCATTACAAATTCTATCGTACTATTCAAAAGTGCGACTCCCGATATACTCATTATAGATATATTAATTCAACTTGACAAAGAAACGTGTATGATTTGACAAAGCAAATTCGGGCTAATTTAATGGTAAACGTAGATCGAAATTAAACTTTGTTTACGAATGTATGGAATACTTTCTAACGCGCCGTAAAAGAGTTTCAGCGATAGTAACAATAGTAATGATAATGATAATGATAATTATAATAGTAATTGTATTAGTAATAGTAACGGTAACAACAACAACAACAACAACAACAACAATAATAACATCAACAACAACAACAACAACAACAACAACAATAATAATAACAACGACGACGACGACGACGACGACGATTTCTTTAATTTATAATGTTGTGTATTATATTAATGTTTGCTACAAGACAAAATGTTTAAAACAAACCATCTATAAAACAAAATGAACCTTACTTTTTACGCACAAAATCTTACAGTTAAAAAGTAAAATTCGTAGTGCACGCGATATTGAAAATTTTCATGCAAAATAATATATTTAAGACAGTCATAACATTGAATGTTTGACATTTGTTTAAATCTATGTTATCTCGGTTTAGATAAGCATACTTTATACATAACCTAGCAGTACTTACAAAATTACAATGCACTCAATCGTGGTGTACTTAACTCGTAGTTTAGACCCGAGCTTACGCCAATATCATGCCGCTTGTATTTTATTCAAAATTTAGACACCATCCACCGACAGGACCGACAACGTCAACGAGTTAATTCTTTTCGTGGGAGATCCACGCATCCTCTTCCACCCCTTCCCACTCGACCGCGACTCTTCCCCCCCGCCAGCACCCAGCGGCTTCCGGAACTACCGATCGAACAAGGCTCGTCCTAGCGGAAATGGTGGGTCCGGACACACGCCACAGCTATCTGCGCTATCATAGAGTAATTTTATTTTTAGCCCTGCTCTCGTGATTAGATGCCTCGCTTGGCCGTCGCCACGAGTACTCGATTTCATTAATGCGAGCTAAAGAGAGTGGATGAACATAACCGCCCCGATAAAGGCGCTCCCTTCTTTTTCGGATATGGCGCCCCGTGCGCGTAACAGCCGAAAGTCGTGGCTATCTACAGCTGCGCTGCAATATTCGCGTCTGTCGCTCTTTGAAGAGAACTAGATAAGCTGGCCGGGGGGAGCACCTCAAACATCGCTTGCCGAATGCTCGTCGCGCGAACTCACGCCTACGCTCATTAAACGTTATATCTCGCACGTTTTATTTCCTGGCTAATGGAATAATCCAAGCGACGGCTTGCACAATGACACAGACGTATGACATTAATGAAGCTGCGGCGGTCGACGATGTGCCGTCTATCAAGCACGAAACCGAGCGCGCTAAGCTCTATTTACAAACATTTTGCCCCGAGACCGGCAATAACTTGTAAGTTTAACTTCATTCTTTATGAGCATTTGCCTCATTTGTAATAAAGAAACGTATTATAAATTCAATTAATTTCATAATATACAATTGCTTATCGTATCGTAATGTAATTTTCGTAACGTAAAAATTCTAATTTTCATTATGCATTTTTAAAACTGTACGTTGATTTATTTATTTATTTATTTTTTTTTTTTCATTAGATACGATCACATCAGCGAGATATTGAGCAAAATACTTTTGGAGAGGCCGAAAAATGCCTTCGCATCCTTCGAAGAGTATAGTAAAAAATTGCTAAACGATAAATTCAAAGCCTTAGATACTAATCAGTTGTGCGACGTGTATGTGCCGCCTCCGTCATATCAAAGTGCAAGGATTCTCCTTAATCTTTTTAAAGTAAAAGAAATTTGCTGCATTTGTGTAAATGTCTAAAATTCGAACTGTACTTACATTAATCTGTGAATAAGGTTAATTTGCCAGCCCCTAAATCAGTTCATAGTTCTGAGGAAGGCATTGAATCTATCTACGAGGAGAAAATTGACATACCAAATATGTTTGATTTATTCTATTTTTTTGAGCAAGCCGACATTGGCTTACCTCGAGCAGAGATTGTAATCTTAAATTTAAGCATTCGACAGATAATTGCTGAACAAAAGTTTAAGAGCATACGGTAATACACATTAAAATTTTGATTATCGATTCTTTCTCTATGCGCTCCCAACACGGATGCGAACGTTCAATAATCAGGATAATTCGGATTATTAAAATTTTATTAAATTATGTTTGAAACGTTTAGATTTTGGGGGAAAATTTTAGGGAGGACCAACAACTATTATATCTTAGAGGCTACTTTAACCGAAGAAGAGCTGGAACAGAGATTAGTGGTAATCTGCATTTATTTATGAAGTATTGCTGATGAATAACCGTTTACTTTAACAACAAATATTAGCAGAAACTGAAGGAGAAACAGGAGCAGCTGCAAATGAATAGTGAAAGTATAAATTCGAAGGAAATGGGAGACGAGGATAGAGAACTGAAAGCTTTCGAATCGGTAATGCTAAATAAATTCTCACACGAGGAAGGAGAAGCTGCGGAAGATGAGAGTCTACGGTTTGACTTTCCTTCAGTTCCAATAAATACATGGAAGCTTTTACCAGAAGTAACGGAAGAACAGTTAGGGACTGGAGCAAATGCGAAAGTACAGTAATCAATCTTACAGTAATTTTAATTTTATCCATTGCACATTCAATTAATACAATATCACATCGCATGTTTTTTTCATAAATAATTTTGTAGCAAAAGAATTTTCACTCGATTACCGTATTATATAATGCAATCTAATTTGTTGAAAAGTTATTTTTATGATTTTTATTAATTTCTCGTAAATTCTGCACAATTACTTTAACATTTTTTTTGGAAAAAGTAATGTATTAAAATGTAATTTATAAAAATATAATTCTTTGGGTAAATACAATTCATTTAGGATAAAAAATACTATAATTTTTTCTGGGATTATGTATAGTATTTTTAAGTTACTCTTTTCTGGAATTTAAAACAAAACGACCTTCAACTTATAGAATAAACGACAATAGTGTACTCCACATAATACAGTACTTTGAAAAGTAATTTTTCTTTTAAATTTATTTATAATTTTATTTTAATTGTTTTAAATGCAATTTTAAAATATGTACAGCTACAATATGTTTGGTAATTCATTTTATACTTGTAAAAAAACATTCGATTCTTGTATACTATGCCATTTATCAGTTTAATTTTCAAATATTAAAAATTTGCACTATTAGTGAACAAATTTATGCATAAATTTTAATAATAATGTGCTATAAATTCAGTACAACTTTGTTTTTGTACCAATGATATTGAAATTAAGTTTATCTTTATTAATAAGTAAAATTGTATATAAAAATATACTTATTAAAGTGGATCTGATAGTAATATTGAATAGTACAATAATCAGTGAGTTTAAACATATTTTTATTATTTTTTTTTAACATTAAATGCTTCAATATATTTTAGCAAATATTTATGAAAATTATGTTTGCCAAGATATTATTAATAATTTATATTTTTTAATAAATAACATAAAATTTAAATAAAAATTTAAATATTAAGCAAAAGTAACATTGTATAATAATAAATGTTTTATAGATTTACTATGTTTGCAATTCACCAGGAATTGATAATTGGGTAGAGCTTCCTTCAGTAAAGCCACAACAAATTGTTGCTGCACGACAAACTGTCTACTTGTTTACAGGGAATTTAGAGAGCGAAGTAAGCAATACATTTATACATCTTTCTTAATATAATTAATAAGTTTTTGAATTTAATTTTTTATAATACCTACGAGAACATTATTAAAAATGGTAAGATAAGATTTCTCATGATTATGAGTAATTTTCAATTCAACCGATTTAATTTTTAATAACATCGATTAAACACTCAAAATGGATAAAGATACAATTCATGTTTTCAATGAAATTAAAGTATTTTGTCTAATACTATTTCTCTAAGCTTCTCACTCATTTTTAATTTATATATTTTCATGTTCTGGTTTATTCAGTAAAATACTGTTAAATATTCTGTTTCAAATTTTAAATTCATCATTTTTTGTATGATTTAATTATATAAATTAATTGAATGAAATATAGAATAGAAGCGATTCTGCAATTTTTTACACGTTTTACATTTATATTTTGTACTTCTTGAAATATATTTTTACAAATTTGTGTATTGTAATAATGAGATTTACATACTATTTTCACAAAGACTAAATAATCATTAATTTAGATTAATTATATTAATAATATTAATGCATCATTAATTGAAAGGTTTATTGCCATTATAGATTCGAACAACTTATAAATAATGTATAAACAAAAATCTCTTTATTGTGTGACATTTGTCAAAAGCATTGATATCAAAAGTATTATTATTAGAAAATTTGAAATTATGACTATCATCATTTACTCGTACTCACTATTGATAAAATATTCTATTATTCTTATTTATTATAGTTTTTTTTTTTCATCATATCTGCTAATATGATTTCTGCGTTTTAATTCATGATTTTTTCTATCTTCTACTAAATATAGATCGTCTGCATATGATAGCACTTAACTGATACGGTTTTATTAATCGTTTTCATTTATTGCATGCAACTTAAAATGCATTTTAAAATATAATTAAATACAATATATTACAATAAATTATAATATACTATAACATACATAAGATTTATCTAGATCCAAAATTTTTTTTCTTCTGTTTTTCCACCGTATTTTAAGTTTCGAGTATAATCATCAACTTTTTCCACTCGTATGAATTTGACAAATATGAATTCTTAAATATAATTATTCAATTCAATTGATAACGAATGACTTTTTGTAGTTAAAATAATAAATTAATTTTTTTTAAAAAAAGTTAATTATATTGTATCTTATTAATTTATATAAATAAATAAAATATTACACTTATGTTAAGGAAGGTAAACTGAATGTTTTGTATTTGAATACGAATTTTTGTTATTCAAATACTGACTTTTTTATAATTTACCTTTATAAAAATATATTATTACAAATATAATCGTAAATATAATTGAATAATGAATCTGTAAAGATATATATATATACACTTGTTTATAGCAATATTTGTTACTACATGTACTATGTAAACTATATATAAATATAATTGTAAAAGATTCGTTGTGTTAGGTTTTTCTCAATTTATTTGTTCAAATATGATAATTTAATATATTTCTAAGGGAACTTCACTTTGAATTTTTTTCTCAATCTGGAATTCTTTTTTGTTAAATTGGTACAATTTATCGGACATTTGACTTCATTTTAGAAATATCCTAAAAATTGTACACGATATAATTATCGGCCTGTGATTTTCTTGGAATGATTTTCTAGATTCATACATTTCCGCCATTTCCCGGAAATGAGAAGAATTATCTACGCGCCCAGATTGCTCGCATTGGCGCAGCCACGCATGTTTCTCCAATTGGTTATTTTCAATTCGGTAATGATATTAAGAGAAATGATGATGAAGAAGAAGATGATGACGATGAAGAAATTGATGAAAATGAGAGGAGTGAAAATAAGCCAAAAGGTAAAGATATGGATTGGAATAAAATACAAAGAGATTACTAAATTAATTTATTGGTTATTCTCTTCTGATATTTTATAAATAAAATTTAATAATTAAAAATTATTTCTTTTAAGAACATTCAATAAGATCTTTACTAATTATTGAAATATTATGGATATTCATTTAGATTAAGTTAATAGATCGTATTTGCAAATTGTATGAAATGTTAGTTCTTCCATTATCCATTAAATCAAAGCTTATTTTAATTGTCGACGAACATGTTTCCTATATAATAAAATTGTATAAAATTGTAAAATTTACTATATTTGATATGAAATGAATATTAATAATATCGATTAGTATTATAAAATGGTTACGGGAATTTGCATACCGTATTATAAATTTTTTAACCTCAATAATATACAAATTTAATGACTATTTAAATATCTCTTGGAATATATAGTTAATTTATACTTCAGTTAATAAGTTATTGGAAAACTTAAATATCATAATTGACAAGGCTAAGATATTTTCGTATATTTATGTCATAAGATGTTGAATAGAAAAAGTCTATATAAAGGTTTAATTTGGTTTAATTTGGTGACATATTAAATCATGTACATATGATACATCTCAAAATGTTTGTAATAAATAAATCTATTTGTTATATTAAAGTAACAAAATTCACTCTTTCTTTATTTAATATTTTAATTGTAAAATTTTTTTCATTTTGACTATTATTTTCATTAAAATTATTTCTTCTACTATTTTCTTAGAATTATTAATTTTTATTTTTAACGCTTAAATATTTTTAACTAGCAAAGTTATATTAATATGAGCATTGATTAATAATTGAAAAATCATTTAATCTTACTATACACTAATTTAAAATTTATTTAGAAACCTAATGTGGATTTTAATTAATTTTATGTATTAAAAATATTTCCATGATTTAAAATATATTAAGATTTAATTTATTTAAGATTATCAGAAACATTTACGTACAGTTATCTAGAACATTCAAATGTATAATCTATAATGTCACATATATTTAGCATTTTTTTATGAAAGCTTAAAAACTATTTTGTTTATAAAAATAAATATTTACATAAAATACACTATCGTTTTTAAAAAGTGATGTATTTATTGCAGTTTATTGTAATTATTTTTTGTTAAAAGGCAACAATAAAAACTTTGCATTAACATGTGGCAAAATTTGATATATATTTAACAGATTTTACTACGTTTAAAATAATAAACTAGAATGAATAAAATACCATTATGATTTGTAAAAGCTTATTAATAAATAAATTGCCAGGATTATCTCTAATTTGACACACATTGTCATTCTATTATAAACATTCAATGCATTCATTTCGGTTATTACAATAATTAAATCTACACGAAAAAAGATATTAATTTATAATAAACAATATATTATGACCTGCAAATTTTCATTGCATTACTAGCTTTATATGAATTATTTTTTTTAATGTAATTCGACAAATATTAGAACTATTAAAAGTTATAAATATAAAGTTATATTTAAATAACTATAATTTCTAAAATAATTTATTAAGTCTAACGTAAATTCTAAAAATTTTAATAATGCAAATTACTTTTGTGTAATTATTAATTTATGTAATGTTAAATTTCTTTGATCATTTTCAGAATAATGTGTTTAATTGTGGATAATGTGATTGATCAACTTCTAATATTCATTCCTAAAATTTAAAATCGCAATTTGTTTTTTAATAATAAAATTTTTTTTAAGAAACTTATTACTTTACTTTATTAACGGATTCTAAAAAATCTAATTTAGCCAAATAAATTCTATTATAACTACAAATACTTAACGTGAAAATGCTTTAAGTCTTTGAAAAATAAAACAGTATAGAATAAAGTAACCACGTTTATTACTGGTTGATTAAAACTCTTAATATTGATTGAAAGTTTTAATTTGCGATACTTTTATCAAATTAAAAGTTTAATGAATTAACTATTTTTTTACACATTCAGTGTTTTATGTTGTTGCTTTGCATATAAAGTTTGGATTTGTTTTTATGTATGTTATACTTGCCCACGTAAGGGAATCTCTATAACTTGGCAAATTTATCTATTACAATGCTTAAAGATTCAAGTGGTTTTACATATGAACTGATCTTATCACTTAAAATTGAAATTAAAATATATTCTACTGGCATAATAATATGTTGCAATAATGGTTCGGAGACTTCTGTTAAATACAATTTTTTATTTTAAAGGCACATAATTATATCAATTTTTAAATTAGTACTTGGTTTTTCGTAATTTCGCTTGGACATTAAAACTATTTTTAAAGTACTACCTTCAAAATAACATAACAATCTTAAATAATTACTTGAATTTATATAGCCTACATGTTTGGGTATACAATACTATATACACTAGTTACATTCAAGTGTTTATACACTTTTTTTAAACTATTGATTGTAATTGTTCACAACTAGTGAAACTCCATTAATTCAATTTTACATCATACTATTATTATTTTCTATTTGATGGTCTAAATAAAATATTCTATAATAATGCGGTATTTCTTATTTGATATACAGTAATAGTCATTTTAATTGTTGAAAATTTATATTAACGATAATAGTTTTGTTAAATTCTTCATAGTAGTTATCGCTATATCAAATATATATATATATATATAACTCATGGCAATTAAATTTATGATATTAAATTTTAAATTGTAAATATTCAGTGCCACTAAAAATTACTAATCTAATATGCGAATGACTCATTAAAAGCCTTCAGCTGTCTGGTTTAAATATTAATATTCTTAAGTTAAACACAAGATAATACTGCAGTCCCAAATTAATGATTTATACAACTAATTTAATGAAGTATTGATCTTTTAAAGTTGCTTATTTTTTAAAATTTCATTAAGAAAAATAATAATATTTTATTTTGCCATGTCAAGATGAAACTGTAATCGTAGAGAATCAGCTCTATAAACCTTTACCACTGGAGGATCTGATTGATCCATCAATGTCGAACTGGTGTCATCATAGTCCTTATATCCTGAAGCAGGGGCGCGTAATATGGCAGGATCCAATGAAAATTAATGACAAGAATGTGGTAATTAAGGGAATTTTATAATCAGAAATTGTAACCAGTATTGATCATTGAAGAGAAAGTGTTAATTTTAAGAGCGCATCGCTTAATTTAACAATCGTGTTATATAAATTCAAGTTATAATGAGTTGGACGGTTTTCGTTTAATTTACAGCGCGTAGGAAATTATAATTTCTCAGCTATAAATTTGTCGCTTTAAGAATGTTAAACTCACGAAGACTTGTGCAGAGATGTGGGGGCACGGCAATGCATCCAAGGGTATACTTAAATATTAAAATTACGCCTATGTGAACGAGAAGGACAACGAATGCGAGGATGAGATTGAGGACGAGGGAGAGGAAACAGGGAGCGAGGAAGAGGACGAAAAGAGCGAAGAAAGTGAATTCGCAAAGGAAATCGGACCACCTTTGTTAACTCCACTATCCCAGGATCTTGCCACGAAATTCGCGACTCCTTGGACGACTCGTCAGTCTTCGAAAATACAGCCGGACACGGCAGTAGCTCTCATTCGCTCTAATGTTTGGTTAGGCGCTTACGCGGCTGCTGTTGGCAAGTTAGTTGCGTATTGTTTAATCATAATTTAAAAAATTTCTACATGAAAGCGAAATGCCTAAAATGATGGACCAATACTGCTTTCAGTTTTAATGTATTTTTTTTTGCACTCTAACTCGGTTCGATTTTAAGCTAAATTTAGTGTTATTAGTAAATTTTAAATTACTTAATTTATCAATTGATTATCCATCAAATAATAATGGAAAAGATTTTGCAATATATTATGTTCTTTTCTTCGTAAAGAGAATTACCGTAGGAATTACAAATACAACAGAAAAGATTGTTTTTAAAAATGTGATATAAATGGTGTAAAATAGTATTAAAAATTCCAAATATTTAATGCAATACTAGATAACATGTGCTAAAAGACGAAGTACTAATAAATTAATTCATCTCACTATCATACATCGTACATTGCATAAAGCACTATCCATTAACGAATATTTACATGCCATTTACCAAAAGCATATAAAACGTATAATATCTTGTGTAATTTAGAGTTAAACATTAACTGTTGTTATTAAACTTATTATATTAACAATAAATCATCAATGCATAATATTCATCCATGAGTGTATCTATATGTATACTTAATTAATGTATACCTATTTTTAACGTATGCACATAAATAATGTTTAGCAGCTGCAAACAAACAAAAATTTACATAAATTAGTTAACTATATAAACTAATCATACAATATGTAATAAAAATGTTATTTATATATAGGAAAGCGACGATATTCCGAAAATTAAATAAAGAAAATTTTAATTACATTATATAATTTATACAACTTTCGGTACTTACCTCTGCTATAAACAATGATAATTAGGAATATTGCTTTGGTGAAAGTTAACTCCAATACGGTTGCATATGCTTTTCGATATAATAGACCCGAAAACTATGATTTGCTAGTCAAACAATTGAGACGAACATTTCACAATTTTTCAGAAAATTTGCCAACATATATATTGGTTGGGGCTACAAACATAATATATATAATTATAATCCGCCAGCGATGTCGGAAATTCAGGAGCAATACGTAATTGACTCGGAACTTGTAGAAATTCAGGATCCGAGCTTTGAAGAGGAGGAAGCTTATCGCATCGCCCATTTGCTCCCTACTTTCGGTAAGCTTGTAGATGTGCGCACACCTGTGTATGTAGCTCGACTACAACTTGCGACAGTCCTTGAATTATGTAAAATTCCTGACTTGCCCTTCCTTCTGTTTCTCCTGTTTTAGAAGCTGAGGATGAAGGAGAAGACGAATCGGCAGAAGTTGAATGCATTGAGAACGATGAGGATTAAAATTTAGGGAATTCATTAAACGACGTTTTTAAATAAATTTTTTAGCCTATATTAATAATACTTGGTATTCATTTTCGAATTGTTATTACTTTTTGCTTATAAAATTATTTCATTATTATTAATATACGTTGCAGTCACGTGATAAACAGTTCTCAATTGTATCATAATTAGTGGTTACTCTTCTGATTTATTTTTATCGAAATCAACTTTTCGTGCTGAAAACAAAATTGGCGATGAAATAGTTGCCCTTTCCTTCCATTCTCTTAAACTTATGAAATCCTGATCCCTACACTTTCTATTTACCATACATATAAATACACTTAATTATCATATGCTAATATGTTATCGATTACAAATAAAAAAGCTACTCTGTTCTTATTGACATATGGTAAAAAAGGACTCTGCATTATCAGTGTAAATATATATTATTTTCTACTTTATCGATAATTACCGTATGTTTGCGAATTTATCCGTCAAAATGAGTTTGGCTCCACTTGAACGTTCAAATGTAGCAATCTTGACCAAATAGGCACATGTGAATTTCATCATAACCTCACCTGTACATTTGAAAGTTTATAAAATACTTACTCTTGTATAATTAATTCATAATAAAATGATAGAAAACGAACACTCTTTACGTTTTTTAAATTGTGAACTAAATTATTTATCGGTAACCGATGGTTCAGCAATGTTTATGCAAGGTATTTTGACTGAAAGTTATTTTTTTTTTTAAAATCTCAAATTTTAGTCTTAAAAATATGCATTTTATTAATTAAAGGTGTATATTACAGTTTCTAAATTATTTATATATTTCAAACTATGAAATATAAATAATATAACAAATTCAATTTTATATTCATTTACATACCATTACTTTTTATTTATAATTATTTTATTAAAAAAAATAATTTTAGGTGATACAACCGTAATAGCTGGTGTTTATGGTCCAGTAGAATCCAAATTATATAAAATGTTTTATAATAAAGCTAATGTTGAAGCAAGCTTTAGAACAATGAAAGGACCTGCAAGTAAAAATTTATCTAAATTTATAAATTTAAAATATTATATTAGTTAACTGTATAATAGAAGAGAAGAATCTGTATAATTTATATGAAGTAATTGTTGTATATTATAGGCATAAATGATAGGCTAATGGAATTATATATAAAAGATATTTGCGAAGCATCGTTAATTACGACATTACATCCTACATCAACTATATCAGTCAATGTACAAGAGTTACAAGATGGTGGCGGCGTTAGTATATTAGTATTTAAGAAAATGTATAATTTCACATTTGTATATTAATATAAACAAATTTTTAGTTATTGGCAAGTGTCATTAATGCTTCTTGTTTGGCTTTGATCAACTCTGGTTTATCCATGAAATTTACTTTTGCTGCTGTATGTTGTACAATTGACAAAGAATCCGGAAGTATAATCATAGATCCAAATAGCAAACAATTAGAAGTGAGTATAAAATGAAATTGAAAAAGTTCTATATTGTAATTAATGATTTTGAAATGTCCCTTTAGAATTCGAAAGCTACTTTCACGTGTGTTTTTGATAGTGTCAATAAAGAAATAATTTGCTGTCAAACTACTGGATGTTTCACAGAGAAAGAATTGTTAAAATCCATAGATGCATGTCGAGAAACTGTTCAAACTATATTTAATTTTTATAGAGATATTGTAATAAAATATGCAACTGCGATATAAATCTACTTTATTATATAAAAATAATTTAATTTCTTTTAATACTTTAAAATATTGTTTATATTTAAGTTTTAAAATCATCTGTAACATAATCGATTGTTTTAATGACATTACATTTTTTTTTAATATCATTTTATCTTTACGATTTTCAATTTTATATTTAAGATTTATTTTGAAAACTTGTAAAGCATTATAGTAACACTCGCAATAGCTGCCATTCTCTGAATGAATGCAAATGTAATCATTTTAAATTTAACATTACTTATATAAATTATTATTTATTTAAGAAACAAGATAGTGTCGATATAATCAATGTAAATAATTTATATAGTAATTTTTTTTATAAATAACATTTGTCCCAAAGTATTACTATAACTAGGATTATAAATTTTTATATTTAAATAAATTTATGTAACTTGATTAAATAATTGCCTATGTTTGCAATATAAACAATGACTCGTAATTCATAATATATAATACCTCGATAACCTTCTAGTACCTACACACATAATTGTAATTTTAAGTTTATAAGCAATTTAGTTCTTCAATTGTAATTTAATTAATAATATGTTATGCAGATTACTAAAACGTTAAATATAATCAAGTTATATTGTTATTATATGGCATAATAGTGAATTTTCTTTTTCAATCGATAATTGTAAATATTTTTTCCATATATTCATATCATTGTATAATATGTATACCAGCAGATGTTAATATAAAAAATTATATTATAACAATGGGATTATTTTATAAGACGTACTTCAGTAATATGCATCTTTATTTTATTTTAAGCTTTTACATTTATTTATTTAATAATGAATGCATTTATAAAATTCATTTAGAAATTTATCTTATTCGGTACATAATATTTTCACATTATAATATATTCCTAATATGTTTAAAATATTATAAGTATTATTCATATAAAAGAATTATTTTGGATAGTAGATTTATAAAAATGTCTATGTGAATTATACAAAATAATATTGTAATATATATATTTTTTGTATTAAAATTATTTATTTATATAGTAATATTTATTAATTATATTTCATTATATATTAATAATTATATAGAATATTCTCATTATTATATAATAATTTGATTAAATCTCTGTTATTGAAAAGGTGAAATATTTGAAGACTAAATTACGTTATATATCAAATAAATTTTGTAATGTTTCGAATTTAAAGATTAAATATATATAATTAATTTTTATTATCAGTATATTTTATAAAAGTTTAATATTGTGCATACGATATTTTAAATTTAATCAATTAGTATTCAAAAAAAACAAATATATATATACATAACAGTCGAGTTGTTTATATATATATATATATATATATTACATTTAAATTGATGTAAGGAACGAACATTCAAAATAATACTATAAATTGAATTAGCATATTTTTAAATGCCGTTAAATATTTGAGATATTTAATTATTCAAATTTTCAGTTAAACATAGATATCTCGTATGCATTGCTTATGTTAACAGTTTCATAAATATATTATGAACAGTTTTCGATGGTTAAATTATTTTGATGTGCTTTGCAAATGTATTGGCATTGTGATTTGAATAATGAAAAATAAATGAATATTAGTATTTATATTCTTAAATTAATATTTTTAAAGTTACATATACTGAGTGAAATTTTTTTTATGAAATATGTCTTACAATATATAATAACAAACAAAAAAAAATAAAACGTACATTGTTATGTTACTATAATAAAGCTTCAATTATAATAAAGTAAGATTATAATTTTAATCATAATTGGCATTTTTATAAATTTACGAATGTATATTTATAACTAGTTGTTCTTCGTTTTATGATAATTACGATTTGTTAATTCAAATCTCTTATCAAACATCTTTTTTTTTAACATGGAATTTTTTTTATCATGCACATATGTTGTGTAATATGAACGTGTGTGTTTACTAATAAACTAATACTGATTGATAAAAGAGAGTATAATATTATTAATATCTAAATATAAATTATCTTATACGTAAGTGCTAGTGTCGATATTTGAAATAGTGAAACAAAATTTAAAAAATGAATTTTTTATTATTTAAACGTTGATAATATAGTTGCAGATGATATGATTTATATTATTATGGATGTCATTACATTATTTTTTAAATGTATAGGTCTATAATATTATCGAAATTATTAATTATAATTTTATTAGCTGCAATAATGCTAATATTAATGGTTCAAGGTAAGTTCAGAAGGATAATTTTTAATTTTTATTATTACATTACTATTCATTGTTATTAATATTTTTTACATTATTTAAATTACAGTTTTGTATATAATGAAAATAAAATGTATAATTGTATTTAAATTAAGATGTGTTAATTTTTTTTTTAACTCATAAAGTTGGAGGTCACAAATATTTGAGTTCATATTTCAAAGAACCTTATTTTCAGAGCCTAGGAAGAAGTGAGAAAAGTTTTTAAACGTCATAAATGTAAGTTATCATTGAATATTAAAGGCAACTGATTTTTCGGCAGAGAAACTGCTTTTACGAGGCAAATCGCAATGATTTGGCATACAGAACTAGTCTATATTTATACGCTTTTCATTTTAATAAGAAACATTGCAAAATTTATAACAGTCGTCTCGCGTATTCTTTCATTTCCAATAGCGCAGCAGCAAAAATAAGGTCGAGGAGTAATAGTTGCTACAGCTTAGGCTGTAAAGAAAAAAAGAAAAATGGACAAGCACGCGAGTCTCGGCGCGAAGAAACTCGCAGAGGAGGAAAGAAAAGGCGAGAGAGAGAGAGAGAGAGAGACTTAGTTGGGACGTAGGAGGGGGAGAGAGAGAGAGTAAAAATAAAGGAGTCCTTCTGAGCTCCCCGCAAGCCGAATGAGAGAAGTGCTGGAGAGCGCGTGCGACCGGTACTTTCCACAAATTGTCAGGTGCGTCGAAACGGAGCCACGCCCGATCGCCAATCACGTTAGCATCGATGCACCCTTTGTTTCCAAAGGACTTGGCCAAATGGTCCTGCTCGCCTCGGCTCTCGGTGGCCGTCGCCGCACGACCATAAAATATAGAAATGAGACTTGGAGGCGAGTCTCAGCCGGAGAGAGGTGAGAGAGAGAGAGAGAGAGAGAGAGAGAGAGAGAGAGAGCAATGCAGCGAGGGAGGGTAGGAGAGGACGAATTCTCATGCGCATTCGAGGCTCGACATTGGAGAAAAGGGAGTAAAAATGGAGAGCCCGGGCGCGCTCGCGCACGCATGGACGCACGCACGCACGCACGCACGCACGTGCGCATGCATGCACAAACGAACGAACCCAAGGATATAAACAAAGAAAATAATACGCTGCTAGGGTGTTCCGTTTATTATTTCAACTTTTGTACTTCGACGTCATCTGCTTCTTACAAACGAAATTGAAATTTTGTCCCGAAGTCAATATTCATTATTTTCTTAGATCAATTAGTCTATAGGCTTTTTAAATTGTTACTAAGCAATTAATTCAAATGCAATGTCTTTTTTATTAAAATTCAATTAATTGTTAAACTTTTTAAATTTATCTTATGAAAGTAATATTTCTTTTGTCTATTATTAAGAGAAGTACGTTCTAAAAGAAAAATATATCAAATAATTTACCAAATAAATTATATAATAATTTATTGAAATAGTTTTTACAAATTTATCATCTCATCTGACATTTCCAATTTTTCTAACTTGAATATTGGAGTATATACAGTACGTACAATATATGCATTAAAATATATCCGGATTTAATGCATTTGTTTACATGCAATTTTATGAAATAACATCAATAATTCAGAATTATTATATATAGCGATTCCAGATTCCATACAGATTCCAGATATAAAATGATGCGTAGGTTAATTTGGAATACTTATTTTTGCTTTTTCACTTATTAAATATATAATTACATTGAATAGAATGGCGAGAATAGTATAAAAAATATTTTATTGTTTTAGCCTTTATTTTGATTTCAGTTTAACATCTTTAATTGTTATATAATAATAAAATTGTAAGACTTTTATTGTGTTTTATGAAAAGAAAATTTTAGGGTGTTGTTATTATTAAAAATTTTCTTTCATTTATCATAAAGTAAACATTTATTAATATTTTGCAATTTAAAATTTTTTCGATACTATTTATTTGTAATATTTTATAATATGTGCACTGTACACATTATAAATAAATTAAAATAACTACAGATATATTTTCTTAATAGAACTTTTTGCATAATTCTCTTCAAGTAATTTTAAAATTCTTTATATTGCATTACCAAATGAAAAAATGCGTTAACATTTTATCTTATCATTACAATATAATTTAAATTTTGTATTTTGAAACCTATAATATTTATTAACTTTTACAGACTGTAAATACATATATAACATTTGTATTTGTAAATGATGGATGTTATATAAACAATAATTATTTTAATTTTAGTTACTGATACAATTATGTGATAATTGATTTTGAATTTATCTTATGCTTTTATAGATATTTCTACATTATTTACTTTATTCATTTATTTTAAACGATGAATATTGTATTTTAAACATTTTTTATTTATTTCTTCCAATCATTTCTATATTAATACTTTATCATTAATATTGCAATAAAATCAAGCATAAAAATATTTTATTTAATATTCCATTAAAGTGAATAACTTTGAATAACTTGTTGAATAAAAGACGAAAATTTTGAGAAGAGAATGATTTTGCATATTTTATAAGTTGCTAGTTCAAATTTTTTTGATAAAAATTTATAAAAAAAAAATAAGTCATGAAAATTCCTTTAATACTTTTATATCGTATATAAACATATATATGTATATAATCTTAATAAGGATACAAAACTTTATATTGAGCTATTGATTGAAAAAATATCATTGTGACAAAATATAAAATAGTATAACAAATCAACTTTATTAAAATAAGAATTAAACTAATATCATTATTATAGACTTAATTAAAAATATTCAAACTTCTAAATACATTTTTATTCAATATGCTTTTATTCAATGTGAAAATACTTTTTATACTTATAAATTAGTATGTCATATATATATATATTGTATTTCAATATAAGTAATTAATCGATGGTGTACATAATCTTAAAATCAACATATACATGTATGTTATCTATATATTTTGACGAAATATTCGAGAATTGATCTATATATAATTATTTCATAAGTAATAATCAGTATGTACATCATTCCATTAAAATCAAAACTATTAAACAGAGGTAAACTAGGGTATATGAAGATATAAAACATTTAAAATGGTCATTCTTTAAGTTAAACTGGAACCGCTTTGTGTCGACATAATTTGTAAATATTTATTATACAATTAATTCTAATTAATTCTACTACAGTGCCATAAACAATAAAAATGTCAAATGCTCAAGTTTATAAAAATATAATGAAATATAATGTAATAAAAATTTTGTGCTAAAATTATTTTACTGATATTTTGCTTTAAAAAATGTATAAATTAGTTATACAATATATTTTTCAAACTTTTGATATACATGCTTGAAATTACAAATGCAATATTTTACATTGATTAAGTATCGTGAGATGCTTATAATTTACAATTAATTCGTTAAAAATTATACAAGTAATAAGTAAGATATAATTTTTTAAATATACGCGATAAAATTTATTAATAAATATGTATATCAATAATATTTTTTTATACAAAAAAAAACTGGATCCAATTGTATAGAAATTATACTGTTCATGAGCTCGATTATCGTATATAAAGAAAAACAAGGACAAAAATATTAATGGTTAATAAAAATTTAAATTGATAAATATTTCTTAAAATCATGGGTAATGAGGTGGATAGGTAAATATGGGGAAAAGTAGACAGAATATTTAACTTCGCGAATAAATAGGTGGACGAATAATATATAAACGGATTAATAAATAGATAAATCGATAAATAGACAGATTTAAGGTTGGCATATAGATAAGAGAAGGAGAAATGGAGGAGTGGGAGGAGGAGGAGGAGGATGAGGTAAAAGAAGGGAGTAGAGAGTCGGGTCAGAGCGGACTACGTTTAGTTGAGGTCGCCCGGAGGCCCTTGGACCATTAACAAGGAGCGCAGCAATTTATGGACGGCCTCGCTCATTTCCACTTTATTATTATTTTCTCATCTCATAGATGTTTTCTCCCTTCTTGTTTTGTCTTCTTGCCTCTCCTTCTTTCTTTCACTTTATCTTGTTCCTTCTTCATCGTATATAACTTGACTTTTTTCTGCTCTCTCTCTCTCTCTCTCTCTCTCTCACGCTCTTTCTTTGTCCTTTTTTTCTCTTCTTGTACATTCTGGATTTAATAATGAAAGTAGAAAAGAAAGAGAGTGAAACGCAGAGAGAGAGAGAGAGAGAGAGATAAAAAAAACACGACTAGTGGCATCAAGACTTTCGCATCACAGTGACTTTCCGCTCTGGAACGTCTTATGTGGGTACAAAAAACCTTATTGGTTGCAATTCTCAAGTTGATTTCCTCCACTGGTTATAAGAATACTTTAAAATATTTTTTCCTCTTTTCCTTTCATTCGGAGATTTTATAACGATTGACTAGTGATTGAAGTACATATGAATACTCATTTAACCGGTAATAGGATAAGACTCTTAAACGATAGGGTTGGATAAATCTTATTACTAGACGATATTCAGACTCCTTGATTGATCGAATGCAGTTAGGACGATGCATTATTGATGCACATATTAATTCATTGGAGGCGCAAAGTATATTTATGGTCTAATATATCACATCGCATTAAAAGCGAGTTTTTTTAAATACATATTTTTAAAATAGAAATATTCTTTATATATATATATATATATATATATATATATGTGTGTGCATTATAATATAATAAATGCAATAATTATAATTAAATTTTATGCTTTGTCAATGGTTTCGTAGTTTCTGAAAATATATATTATAATTAAAGGCATGAATTTAATTTTCATTTATAGTGTTACCGAAAATCATTTTATTAATATTAATTGCAAAGTCTTTATTTTATTATTTAATTCTATGTATGCATTTTAATTGGTTAAATATTTTCTTTAAAATATTCTCTAGCTGTATACCGTATGTTTTTTTTACGTAAAATATTTAAATAGTTATTTGAATAGTTGTTATTTGCGATATTTCAAAGTACAGTGATAATAAAATATTACATTACATTTAAAATTGAATACAATTATGAATTAAAAGATTAAATTTATTATTAGAGATTAGAATAAGTTGTGGTTAAGCAAAATATTATTATTCAACCGACCTGCTTATTACCACAAAAATTTCATTTTTATTTTTTTAAATAAAACTATTTTCATAAGATTTCACCATTATTATTTTCCACTATTCGTTTTTGTATTTGTTATTTATCTTTTTGTCATTGTTTGAATTGGGGTTTTAACAATCTTTTGATTTTTAAAACTTTAACTTACTAATTTATTAAAAAATTTAATAAATTAATTATATTTATTTAATATTGTAAATAAAAGCCGTTCTTTTAATAATTAAATTCGCAAAGACAATTATATGTATTTCTATTGCATTATTAGTATTATAATTATCATAAAAAGTCATTTCGACTCATTATTTGTATACTTGGTTATTATTTTGAGGCATTTGACTTTTTTGTCTTCGCGTATTCTTTATTTTCGGAGAGAGTGGATGTTTCTATTGATATATTTGTATTATTGACAGCATTGTATAATAAACAAAAATCTCTCTTGTTTTGGAGAATATAAATACTCCAAGAGTATAAATTATCTGTCTATTTGCTAGATAACAATAAAAATTATCAAAAAATATTTGTTCCTATTCGAATAATTTGATTTTTAGAATTACCATGACATTAAAATCCTGTAAATCTTCCATAACTTATAATTTTTAAATATGTACCTACCTATTCCTATATACCTATCCAAGAAAGCTAATTTCACATCTATATTTTTCTCTATCCGTGATACCTACTTAGTAGTTTATTGCTTGGAATATTTCAGTAGTCCTATTTCATCATGAGAATTATTTATGGACAGAAATCTATTGTCATACGTATTTAGAATTTCTGTGTAACCTAACATTAGCTATACGTACTTCATAAATTTGCGTAACTTTCTCAGAATTTATTGTGCATAGTCATGACAACCTTTTTACATAAAGTATAGAAGATTATCAATAATTGTAAAATAATTTCTAATGAAAATAAGATCTTATCTAATAGAAATTTGTTAATTGTATTGATTATATTTATTTATCTTATGATTTACAAACTCTTTGCGAAATCTTCATTTTAAGACTATCTGATATATTCTTAAATTAAATCTGTATTTAATATTTAACGAAATTATGCTCTAATTTATTTTTATTTCTATCATATAAATTTTCAGTATATATTCAGTACAGATTCAGTACCTTTTGTTTCTTAGTAAAGGATTATATCAACACATCGACGTTTAGTTAATGTACATAAAAATTATTAAGCACGTATAATAATTAAATAACATCATAACTGATTTTTCTAAAAAATTTTAAAACATATTTCTGTAGGAATAGTCATTGCACTAGCAATTTACATACTTAATTTAGTTTGTCCATATGTAACACATACATCCAAATTAAACACTTGTTAGGTAAATTATTTTTAAATTGACAAAATCAGTATGTAGGGCGTATAAAAATAAGGGTTTTGATCAAATACCCGTATTTATAATAAAATAAAACAATTGATTAGGCTTAATAATAAAGGAATGAGCCTTCCCGTCTCATTTTGAGTCTTATTACTCGTCCATTTTCATCGTCGCGCCTCTCTTTTCATCTTCTGATCATGTCTGTCTGCCTTTCTTTTTTTTTCGAACCTTCTTGTACGATGTGCGAAGGAATCAATAGTGGATAGCGAGTGAACAACGTAATAATATAGCTGGGCTTGAATTCGTCCTATACTGGATTCGTTCTCCAGATTACAGATGTAACTTTGCAACGCTCTGATAAATCGCTATAATACTGGTTAATTTCAGATCCGACGTAATCACCTTTCGCCACCAAGGACAAAGCTTTACTAGTTCTGATTATATAAATTTTCTGCATCCAACTTGATTTTCGAATGCATAAAAATATATCTCTATTTTTAACAGCCTCTTAGATTCATTCGTATAAATTACTCTTATGTAGGTAAACGTTGCGTAAAAATTGTTTTGAATATTTAAAAGAAAATGAATTTTGTTTATGAAAAATAAATTAGTCTAAATAAAGTTGAGTTCTTTAATTATATTGATACGGAAAAGAATGTTTTAAAAAGAATTACAATCTCTTGATAAAAATATTAACATAGAAGCGTGTACAATTTAAGCATTCATAAAATATTTACAATACATGAAATTACAAGTAACTATTAAACGTGTATACAAAGTGAAAGAGCATATCTTTTTAATCTGAAGTATAATCTTTTTTTACTACAGCTAATTTAGACTCTAAATGAAATTTTGAATATTAGTGTTGCTATGAAAAAAGAAAAATAATAAATAAATAAATAAATAATAACTGGATTATGAAAATAGCTTGAAAGTCCAAACACGTGTTTTTTCTTTTCTCAAATTTCATTGAGAAATAATGAAATAAATAATTTACACGCGTGTTAATGAAAGATATGGCGAATGAATTTATATTTAAATATCGATATAAAATTCACAATACTTATATTTACAATGAAAATAAAATTCAAAAAACTACGAATATGAATAAGTAAGAATTTTCATCATTTGAAACAGTTTGTATTAGACGATCAATGTAAAGATCGTTGTAGCAAGCAAAAGTCTACAATTATTATAAAGCAAACAAATTTCATTGAACGGTAAATCTATTTTGAGATTTTTTTATAGAGAAAAACAAAGTCATGGTATAATACTTGTAAAAGATTCACTTGCGAATTCATTGTGTTAACATCCATAAATCGATATAGAGCAGAAGACCCTTCCAATCTTGCTGCATCACTTGTTCGTATACGAATTGTTAATAATCTAGAATGCAAATGTAAAAACGAAGACGAAAATATTAATAATATTTTCTGGTAGCGTGTCTTTATTCTCATTTTTAATAATCAAAATTAATATCAAAATAATTATCAATTAGGAAAAACAGTACCACTAGTAAGTAAAAGTAAATTAATTACTTTCTTCAACTGTTACAAATTATTCTACTCCATATAACACATATTATGCTTTATTTTATTATTATTGAAATTATTTTATTGTGTATTTAATTTAATAATAATTATAATATAAAATAAATGCTATAAATTGATTAAAAAAATTATTTAATTTTTAATAGAATTTGTCTATACATGCATAAACAATTACGTATGCAAATACGCGTGCACATACGCGCACACCAAAATACTGCCACGATTAGCTTATTATTTTAAACGAGCTTAATATTTTTATAACGAATAATTGTTTTATCCAAGTTCGTTCGTAGCTGATACCATTCAATTTCGCTTTAATAATAAATTGATAATGCATGTTGGAAAATATACTTAATCCTCGTGAATTAATTATAATATACTCTACTTTTATTTTATCTCAAGGAATAATTTTTTAAACTAGCAATGTTATTTAAGTTGTATTTTATTCATTTTAAAATATTAACGACTTATTAAGCCAAATACTTACACAAACACTTCTGAATTTCGCTATTATGCTTTCTTCGTTACTTCGTTCCTTCAATATTAAAGAGAAAATATGCGTCATTGTGATCGATAGGATTGATATCCTTTTATAAAAAGAAGTTTATCTGTTACGTCGTTTGTACGTATAATGAGAAATATAAAATCAGCAATCTGTATCGGGAATACGACCTTTAATATCTTTGTATTTCTCATTATACGTATTAACAACATAATACATCAACTTCTCCTTATATTGCGAGATGAATACTGTTGACTATAATTACGAATCATTCGAAGTTTTTTTTTCATTATGAAACAAAAGACTTAAAAACAAAAGTTTAATAAGTTAGAGATTTGTAGGTCGATATAAACTATGGGCCGAAATGGAAATTTTAATTTTCGTTATAATCACATTGAGGCTTTTAATATAGGTTCGATATTTACCGCTAAAAGTAAATTAATAAAGGTAATTTATGCCGGTTATATTATTTGAGCGTTTCTGTGCTCGAGACAATGATTGAATCTTTATAAAAATTTTCTTTAAATACCACTTTTAAATTATTCATCTGCAAGCGCATTGTTTATGAAATTGTTATTTTATTCCATTAGCCAATATGAGGGGATTTTTTGAATTAATTAAGCGTATATAAGCTATGGTAGGCCCGATTAATATTTTTTTTTTTTCAACTAAGTGAGAAGTAAAATATGTTCGTCCTACGTTTTTAATTCTCTCGCTCACATAAATCATTCAGTTGCATACAAAAATATTAGCATTTTTAAATTATTATTATTGTTTAAAATTTTATCAATTTTAATGTCAATGCTACAGCGCAAGTCTAAAGACATTTGAATGTTTCGTATGTCTCGATCTCTGAATGTAAGCTGCATTTGATCAGTGAGGTTTTATAATAATGGCGATGGGGTCTGCCTTGTCGACATTTTCCAGGTTGTTCGCGAATCCATAGGGTCCGACAATATTGAACGGAAGAATAAAGTAAGCCAATATAGCAGCTTCTAACATGGAGTCGAGTAAATATCCGCAGATATTTCGAGGCTCCATGAAATTTTAACGATTTCCAATGGGCATCAGAAATCAATGCGGCATTATTAATAGGCGAGCGTCTCATTTGGTTCGCTCGCCAGCATAAATCACGTGGCAACCCGTTAGGCCCGAGCACGTATAGTTATCTTCTTGGTCGTCATCGAGAGGGACTCGTGAATGGAGGACTCCACCGACTTTACGACTTGCGCGTGAAGCAAAATAGACTGTTTGCGAGCGCTCGTATTATCCGGCAGCTACTCCCTCCCCGCTCCCTCCCCCAGACCATTTTTCTCGCTTTTTCGCTTCTCCTCGTTTTTTTCCCTTTGCTGTTCCACATCTCTGCCTCTCTCTCTCTCTCTCTCTCTCTCTGCCTCTCTCTCTCTCTCTGCCTCTCTCTCCTTCTCTTCCTCATTTTGCGTGCCGGGAGAACTGCAACAGCAGCAGCTCATTGGAGCGAGGGCCGTTGTTATGAAATTAGCATGAGCGATCGGACGAGGAAAGTAATCGCTTCCGAGGCCTTAGGATTGGGCGGAGGCCGGAGGGAGCGAGTGAGCCTTTGGAGAAACACCGCCAATTCCGCCAGCTCCTCGCGTCCCATTGGTCGGTAGATTTACGACGGCGTTGCATGACTCCGACGCGAGGCGAAGAAAAAATTTTCTTTCCCTGCCTTCGCTTCACTCTCTTGCTCCCTCCCCCCCTCTCTCTCCCTCTCTTCCTCCCTTCCCCCCTCTCTCTCTCTGCCTCTCACCACCCTCTCTCTCTCTCTCTCTCTCTCTCTCTCTCACTCTCTCTCTCTCCCGCTCTCACCCACTCTCTCTCTTTCGCTCTCTCTCTCTCTCTCTCTCTCGTACGTGCGCTTTTGCCACATTCTCAAGTGCGCGAACCTTTCACCCCCTGACAATTAATCTATAATTGTACCGCGATATTTTTCTTTCCTTAATATTTTATGGGAATGACGACTATCAGATACTTTGTCCAGATTTTGCATTTTAAATACGATGAATACTATCATTATGAAAATTTTGTAGCTATAAATTTTTACTTTAAATTCAAAAACATGATTTAATAAATTTGTGTGTTCTCGTCATTTTAAATATTTCACAATGTAATTTACATTGACCATAATATGACTATTAATTCTTATCGTGTTTGCAAAATACGATACATACGTTCATTTTCAAATTTTTTTTCTTTTTTAATCATCATAATTCATTTCAACTATTTTTCAGCTTCTCATAATATTATGTGTTTTTATGATAAAGAGTATAATTAATTTATAAAGAATTTTGTTCTATTGAGCTAGTAAGTTTCCTCCAAATTGACTAAACTTCAAATAAAATCAAGTTCGTTCTTTTTCAATTAAAAAATTCCATGAAATTCATATACATCTTTAAATTAAGACCTCCGAAAATTTCTCGAACTCACCATGACTTCTTTTTTTACTTATTATTATAACGTCCGCATCTATCCTTCATATATACGATAAATCATACTGCAGTTTTCGACTGAGATAAACAATATCATTTACTCGAAGCATGGACAATAAAGATGCGATTTAAAGGTCATGATATTCTTTGTACATACAATTGTACTAATGATCATTAACGAGTGTCCATCAAATTCTGGCCCAGTTTATTATCAGATTCATTAATTGTATATTATATTGAATAAAGTGCATAGCGTGATAATTTTTATTAAATAAAGAGAGGTTGACAATTGTGACGATTTCGACCTGACCTCTGCATTTGTGTCCGAGTTTATTTGTATAAATTTTTACCTTACTTTTAGGAATTCTGGTTATTTAAAATTGTTTGTACGCTTTTTTATTTACTTGTTGGAGTAGTTATAAATATTTTTTCAAAGTGTCGGGCGCTTTTAGATGTATTTGAACAATGTGGTATTTATTTTTCAATATTATTAATACTTTATAATTTTTAGAAATTATTTGAAAATATTTATAAGTATTTAAATTCCTTTGGCTGTAATGATATATTAATAATTTTAAAATATATAATTACGAATTAATATTAAAGACTTGTATCTCAATTTATAGGATGTGAAAAATTATTAGCGTATAAAAAAAATGCTTATAAGTACATGTATTGCATAGGTCTTTATTAAACATACACAAATCAATATACACACGCACAGAGACGCGCGCCCGCACGCACACACAAATTTTCAATCGCGAAAGATTACAAAATGCCAAATAGATTTCGGTCTCGAATGAACCCGGTAAAATACGCGACGTAACAAGCTCGTCATTTTATACGGACATCATATATTGGTATAGACAGAAGATATGTTTACACGCGATGACGCTAAAGTGGGTGCACGCGTTTCAATATTGGCTACGCTTCGAGAAATGATGACGTTACGTTTTTCGTTGTGCATCCGTCAGTTCACCAAGTCTTATAATCCATAACTCGCCCCAACTCGAAGAGTGATTAACCGGTCTCTCGCGGGTCCACGATCAAACCGGCGATTTCTCGATCTATCGCGAAAGGAATACTATGCATGCACTTTATATGTAGAGACGAGGTCATATGTGTGCTTCATGGGTAAGGGTTTTATAATACATGGGGAGTGGGCTACTTCCAAAGAAAAGACAGAACAATCGCAACTGCGATCTTTTCTCTTCTGTTGGTCTCTCTCACCCCCGCGCCTCTTTGCTCCTCGCTGTCTCATTATCTGTTTCTTTGTCTCTCTCTCACTCACTCTCACTCTCTCTCTCTCTCTCTCTCTCTCTCTCTATATATATATATATATATATATATATATATATATATATATATGTATATGTATATACATCTCTTTCTCTTTCTCTCTCTTTTTCTTCTCCGTTTCTCTTGAATTTTTTTTGTGTTGCGGCTACGCGAGACGTCGGCGATGATCAAAAGCGATGCCGAACGCCACTTCCGACAGTGCATCCATATACCTTGCACGTAATGCGCTTGCAAAAGGTGAAGGTGAAAGAGTTAAGAGAGGTACGAAATATGTATGTTCATGTATGTTGTGAAGAGAGAGGGAGGGAGAGAGGGAGAGAGAGAGAGAGAGAGATGTGCATAGAGAGTGGCAGAGGTAGAGTCAAAGCGAGTGCGTGTACTGCATGCTGGGAGAGGTGTTTTTCTCAAGCTAAGATATAGAGATGAGAAAGGGTCGAAGTTGAAGTGTAAAATGAAAGAAAAAAAAATTAAAATATCTTGACTGAAATGGTATATTGCCGATTAAGGCATGCAGTGCGTTTCGTTAACCTTTTTTTGGGGAATACAATTCTTCTGTAAATTGTAACTTTCATGCGTAGGTTTATAAAAAGAATAAGTTATTTAGCAGCACTTTAAGTAGAACGTGTTCGACAAGTTTAATTCTGATGGTCGAATGTTTTTAATAGCATGTTGATTTCAATTATCATATCACAGTACTGTAAAAACTTATTCAAATTAAATAATAAAAACCTCTTATTATTCTACACTTATTGAAATTAATATAGAACGACAGAACGTTATTGCGATAAAGTAATCGTATACAACTGTATGCAGATACTACTGATTATTGATTTGAAATGAGTAGAAAATTGGACAGTCGGTAATTAATAGTCTTTCACGATAATATTTAAAGTAAAGCAAGTTTGAATCGTCCATTCGAATCGTATATTTTTGCATTCTGAGCAGTGAAATTTTCATCAAACTGACACTCCGACAGAAGTAGAAAATTAAATTCGAGCATCCAAAGAGGAGTGAAATATTCAATTAGTCACGTCACATTTGATGCTAACGAACGACGAGGCTATTATTGCAATACGATAGGAAGGACGCGGTGATCTTAGGCCGCAGTGCCGCCCCATTAATCGGTTCGGGAATAATGCTAAGCGAAGGAAGAATTTAGACGAGTGGCGTTAAGCAGGTACACAGTACTTGGCTCGATAGGCTTACGGATACACTGTTAAGGGCTAAAGCAGACGAGGCGAGGCGAGTACGGTGGCAGCGATCGGATCGGACTCTCGGCCCCTTAAGATTGATGGCTTCTTAATAAGGGAGAAAAACCGGCGAAACGATCGGCGCTTGAGGCTCGCTGCGGGTGGTCGCGCATTAACCTCCGTGAGAAGCGTCGAGAGGACCTTCTTGACCCGCGCGAATTTCTTCGCCGTGAATTTTTCGTCCCTATTGCATGCAATACTGCCGCGTTTTATTTGCAGATGTGTACTATCGATCTGCGATTTAGGCAGTATTGACTAGGACACGAGTGGATTAGTCACGGGCAATTGAATTCAGCGGGAGAGATTAGGAGTGCATTACGCTTCGCGCCAATTTCTAATGGTTCGACCAGTTAATTCGCACTTTACGAGTCCCATTCAAGTCTCGCCTTCTGCTCATTCGATAATGCACGATTATCTATACAAACACATCCTTATAAATTCATTGTAGAGATGTACTAGCGCTTTAACGTTAATTGCGTTGAAATAAGTTTTACGGTATTTGAGAATTTAAGCAAACGCCGTGAAAACATGCATTATAAATTATTGTGATTTACAATGTAAAATGTGCGTATATTTATGAAATGAAAATGCAATTTGTTTGCATATTAAACGAGTAAATGTTAAAATCGAGATAGTAACCTGAAACTTTTATGAAAATAATAAAAAGTACACTCTTCCGCGCGTTTTGTAAATAAGTTTTATACCAAAGTGATATTATATACAAAATATTTGAAACCGCTTGATTAAAAGATACATACATTTCTCAGATATTCGATTCTTTGTGCGTATTTAATCTTTTATTTTATATCTATTTTTTAATCTATCCGTTACTTCCTTGTACCTCACTTTTAAATCCAATGTTATTAGCATTTTGATCATTTCATTTTTTAAAATATTTCTTACCCTATCGCATGTCATGTGCTTTATTTGTGATTTATACGCCTCAAAGAATAATGAACAATCTTATGTGTATTCCAATCAATTTCATTAAATTAGCGTGTGACGCTGATGCATCATCATTGTGAACTGACGAATCTGGGTAAACGGTGGCAAATTAATGGCTCATGACTTGCAAAAAATTTTTTCTACACTGTCGGCTTTATTTACTGAAAATTGGTCACGTCTGTCGACCATGTAAAATTCGATTTAGTTATTTAAACATTTGAAAATACTTTTTTATTATCAATTTTAATTATAAGTAATTTTACCGTTAAATTATTTAACAAGCGTAAGTTGGCATATATTCGCAAATATAATAGCTTAAAAAGTATAAAGCAGATTAATAAAAATAAATATTATTCAATAATATTTGCAGTATGAACTGATTCTCAATTCATATGAAACTTATCATAATTACTTTCAGTACTTTCAATAATAATTCGCTAAAGATCTACTCGATAAAATGAATACAATTACATTTGAAACAAGTAGAAAAAGCATCAATTGATATAAAAGAATTTACTTTATCTAACATCTTTCATATTTTTATAATGAAAAATGCAAGTACTTTTTATTTATTTTCATATTTATTTCTCAGTATCAGCTATTATACAATTCAGTTAGTGCTATCTCTGATAGAGAATCTTACCTCACACAGAAGATGAAGTATATTTCGTGACTGTTAAAGTCTAATTCTACAAGTACACTCGTACTTTCGAGACTCGTGTTCTATTATGGTAGCACATTAATACTTTAATGAGAAATACTTTATCTTATTAATGCTGCTTTATTCGTTATAGATTAAGAATGAAAGAAGCACGTGATAAGTTATTGGCTTATATTATTATTAGTCATTATAAGAAATAATTTGTAACGATATGAAATAACATGATAATTGAAATTGCGTCTAATATTGGAAGGATATAGTTGTAATTTTAATTGTTGCTGATGGTGATTCGTGCACGCATCTTAACACACTTTTTCTTAAGTATATTGCTATTGTTCATCTAAATTTCATTATTTAACAAATTATTATTTCTTTTATTTACTTCCACGAGACTTTACTTTTGTACAAAATTAAGTGCCGGTTTCATATTTCTGCGCCAAAACAGTTGGCTAATAAATAAATATCCTATGAATATTGTTATTTAGGTAAAGGATATTTAGCAATCCAATATCAATTATTAAATTGTTTATATATTAAATTGTTCTGTTTTTTTGTAGAATCAATTAATTGATTATTTATGGAAAATAATTGAATTTAATAGTGCGATACTGCATTAACTCAAAATAAAATCGTCGCCAAGACATTATTATTATAAGAATTATAAATAATAAATATAACTCTATAATGAAGCATTTTAATTAAATTCATAATAACGATTTAAGAATTTCATTATTTTAATATATTAGCTTTTATTAAAGATACGAAATATATCCAACTATGTATATTTTAAATAATGTGAGTTTGAATAAATAAAATATTCATGTGCATTTTAGATAGAATTCACATTTGGTACGTAAGTCACAGGTAGTCAATCCAATTATTTTTGGCGTAAATATTTACATTTTGCAATACTCGTGGATAAAGTTGTAGTATTGCAATTAGACCAATTTAGAATAAACAAAAGTAAAAAAACAATTAATGTACAGTATTTGTAAATGATAAATGGAGCTGTTTTCTAGAAATAAGTGTTGATTTTATTTATATAGGAAATTTCAAAATATTACTAAGTATCTTTAAATTTCAGTGTCTAAATTTTTACTAACTATAAAAAAATCAAATATATATAAACAATTTTTTGAATATTATACACACTTAATAAGAATAAATAACAATCAATCATTATTTATAATAATTATGACCAATAAGCGTGGTTTTAAATTTAAATAGTTATTTGTAAACTCTGTTCATGTATAACAGTCACTAATTAATTAATAAAGCGATCAATTTATGTAATATGGATTGATTAATAAAGTTTTTATTGTTTTCTTTTATAACTATAATAGATTCTTAGTAAAATTTGGTTGTTAATGTAGGTAAAATTGTGTAAATTATTATCAATAATCATTCGTTTTAGCACTTACGTGATTTTCTTCACAAATCACAAATTAATAACAAAATAAATATAAATATCACATTATTTAAAATTTTTATGTAGTTATAAAGTTTATTTTATTTATATTTTTTATATTTTTTAATACATGTATATTTTTTATAAACACACGAAGTCGAAACATTAAATATTTCATTTTTATTGCATAACAGGGAGTATAAATTTATTTAATTTAATTATCAGTTAAACAGTTTTTTTATAAAGTAAGTATTTAATAATACATAAATGTAAGAAGACATTTAGTAATTGTGGCGTTTAGTAATTATAGTTGAAAGTAATATATAAGCAATATTTTGAATAAAATTGATCTTTTAATTGAATTATGCATTTAATGAACGTTCCAAATAGTTATTGGCATGAATATATTTAAAGCACTATGCAACATAATAAATTTCTCAAATAGTAAATAATGTATGAAATTTATTGAAAAACCGTATGTTTTTAATTATACGTCTTTAGTGACCATCAATATTGTAATTATTTTTACTAAAGATATGTCACTAAGCTTCAAACTAAGTTTTATATATCAAGTACAACACATTAAAAAATTTGCTAATATGAATACTATATGTACAATCTGTATACTCATGCTCTTGTAATAAGGCACGTAGGAATATTATAGGTATTATAGGAATATTAAATAATAATTTTATAATATTAAATTATAGTTAATAATGTAATGCGATTATATTTATTATCATCATCGTCATTATTAGCACCACGATCTTTACCATAATCATAATAATCATCACCATCATAATTATCATTGTTATCGTCATCATCACAACCGTCATCATCATTACAATTCTTATCATAATCATATTTATTGTTATTATCATCATCACTACCACCATCACCATAAGTATCAGAATCATAATTATCTTGACCATCATTATGATTATCATTGTTATCATCATCACGATCACCATAATCATAACCGTAATCATCATCGTCATCATCATCATCATCATCATCAATCTCGTCGTCGTCGTCGTCATTATTATTATGATTATTCGTGTATCGTGCAATGCACGCGTGGCAAATTCCGGAAGAGCGGTAGGAGAAAGCGAACAGGCGCCGCAAAAGGCAGAGAGACGAATGGCCGAGGATATGCCAAGGAGGGATAGAGAACGAGAATGAGCGAGAGGGGCTGAAAAAATGGAAAAGTGACAGGAGACGCGAGGAGGACACGCGTTCGCGGCTAAGCGGGGCTAATGAGGCTCTTGGTTCGCGTTGACGCAGGTTATATTTCTCTTTGACGCATCGAGAGGTTGTCGGGTTCCCGTCCGTCGTTCGTCCCGCCTGCCAGCCATCCATTCATTCGGCTTCGTGAGCAGAGGAAGACGGGAGCGGAAAGAAGAGAGAGAGAGAGGAGAGAGAGGGAGAGAGTGAGTGAGAGTGAGTGAGCGAGAGCGAGCGAGTGGGAGGGGGGGAAAGAGTGCGCGCGAGAGAGAGAACGAGTGAGTGAGCAAGAGAAAGAGGGTAGGCGGGAGTGAGCGATGATGGGCGACAGGGAAGGAGGATGGTAGTGGCAGAGAGAGAGAGAGAGAGAGAGGCAGAGAGAGAGAGTAAGAGTAAGAATGGGAGAGATTGACGCGGCACGCTGTCCACGTTGACAAGAATGTGACAAGAGGCGAACTGACCTTGCTCTCGGCGTCAAAGTGGGCGGCGCTACGGTACTTCCTGCCCGTGGGCCTTTTGCTCGTCGTGAGAAGCGGGAGAGCGCGAGGAGGTGGGAGACGTGTCCTATGAACGCCTGAAAGATGGCTTGTGACGTGCCGACGTGCGCCTGTCTCTAACCCTCGGTGCAAGTGCAAAAATCCGCGTGCCAACACTTGAGGTGTGCAGCGCTGATACTTGATACTCCATATCGGAGCTTGAGCTTCGTAAACGGCAAGAACCATTCCTTCAGCTTTTATTGCCGTGGTTTGCCTTACTTACACCTACAATCTTCTTCATTATCCACTGTTCTTTGGCTTTGCTTCCTTAATCGTATGATCCTGATTTTCCATGTTGTTATTATATAGTAAAATATTTGCATTGCTAATTTGCGGCTCACATTCTCTTGAAATGTTTTTGAATCGCTAAAGCATTTCGTTGATATATACATTATATCGATTCAACGTATATAATGATTGATTAACATAAGTAGTCACTTGTGCTTGTTGCAACAATACTCGAGTGATAATAAAAAGAAAATGCTAATTTTGAAGAAAATAAGCGTGGATTTGCGCTAGCGGCACCTAATATTATTTAACGCCAGAGAGCGTTAAATACAATAAAGCGTGAATAAATTTCATTGTAACGTGCGCGGATATAATGTGGGCAAGATATTTTGTAGCTAATTGAATTATTTTCAGTTTAATAAGTATGAAAGCATCAAGGGCGAAGGGAAGGGCGAAGGGAAGGGCGAAGGGAAGGGCGAAGGGAAGGGCGAAGGGAAGGGCGAAAGGAAAAGTCAAAGGAAAGCATGAAATAAATATCAATCAAGTTGAATAAGCGGTGGCTTAGATGTACTATATATTTGCATTGAGTATCGAAACGGGACCGTAGCGATTAAAATTAGGTGAATAAAATCGGATGTGCGCCCGTCGCGACGCAAGGCCAAGGAGAAAAATGCGAGAGAAGGAAGATCGAAAGTGGGGACCGAGCCGGTGGAGATAAAAAGGACATGTAGAGGGGGTTGGGGGGTTGGGGGATTGGGGGGTTGGGGGAGGGGGAGACGCCCGAAAAAATACAATAGCACGTGAGCTAATTCATCGCGGGAGGATCGGCGATCGATCAATCTTCGTAAAGGCCCAGCGCGCCAGTAGCTTAAGGAGGAGTCGGGCTTCGTCCGGCGACGCGAGGGACATTAATTGACACGGGCCGAGTTGCGATCGTTGCTACTTCTGTAGCCGCTTGAAGCCGGGGAGAGGAAACTACGAGGAGTCGTCCCAACTGGGGAGACAGAAGCTGAAAACTGACTATACAAGGACGTCGCGCTGCCGGGTAGCGGGAACCGACGAACTGCATATGTGACTCCGTACGGCCATGTGTGCGGCCACGTACATGCGAGAGTAGCGAGCGAGCACGACTATGCGAATGAGTGATTGTGTGCGCGAGCGCGTGTGTGTGAGAGAGAAATCGGAATTGTCGAACGGAACGACGAAAAATGAGGTAAGTGGGTTTAGTGAACAGTACATTGTAATTGCGTTCTTTCGGTTCTTAAGTACCTGCAATTTTTAACATTAAATAATTACGGGAAAAAATACCATTGTTACTTTGGCATCACTGCAGTTGCAAGTAATTTATATTTATTGTCAAAGTTGAAGCACTTAAAATTAAAATGTACTTTGAAGTAGTAGAACCATAGCAATATATAACCTTGAATATTAATGAAATCTTGATAAAATTAATATTTAATTTTCGAGATATTCAGTATCACGTAATATTTACAATTAAAAAATAAAATGAAATAAAAAGTACATTGCCTCCAGTAAGGTTTCTGATGAGTATAAAAGAAAATTGGATTGGAGGCTCGTTTTGCATTAATATCTGAGCTTTAATTCATCGGATAAATAAATACGAAATTTCAAACGCATTATTTTTTAAGTTTCACCAAAGTGAAAAGCAGGCGCGTAATAAACTTTGGAAGCTGGAACTTGGCGTGTATATTATGAAACTTCTCAAAATCATAATTTTCACGTCTTCTAAAAGCAAGCGTACTTAGTGAAAATTCTAGCATATCCAACCCTTATAAGAGTGAGAAGCGAGCGAAACTTCGGAGCGTAAGGAGCGTAAGGAGCGTAAGTCGGGAAGGGGATAGAGAAGCGAAAGAAAATATAAATGAGGAGGACAAACCGATGAGACAGAAGTAAAGAGGGAGGAGAAGGTTAGAAGTTTTGAAAAGTCTGGCCTCATACAAGCAGCTACGTATCTGAGCCGATCACTGGCTCGTGCAACGAAATGCTCACGAGGAAGAATGAGAGAAGGAGAGAAGGGAAGACGAGCGAAAGACGCATGGCAGATGGACTCCCTTTCGTAGGCGGAGCTCTCGCGAGCTTTGTGTCCAACGCCGCTCTTTTTGCATTGGTCCCTAAAACCCTAGGGCCCTTGGCATTGCCTCTCTCGCTCGCTCTACCGCTCGCTACGATAAGGATACCTCTATAGAGGGTGATTCCGCGCGAGGGAGAGAACGAGAGAGCGTCAGAGGAGCCAGCGGAGCAAATAAATAAGAGGAAGGAGGGGGAGCCGGGAACGGGCGTAGAGAGGATAAGGAGGTGGAAGAAGAAGACGAGGACTTTCCGTCACCCACGTCCGCGATTGTTTCGCGTTTCGCTCCCGTTTTATGCACGCGGACGGGGAGGGCCTAGGGGCCCAGGATTTATGTCCGCGGCCAGTTGAGACGTTTGCGCGAGATCGAATACGATATCCAGGGGCAGGAGATGGGAGCTACAAAGTACACGGAATCAAGTGACTCAACCCGACTCCTTCGGTCCCGTATTATGCCTTCCCTTCCTCCCTCCTAAGTCCTTCTATGAGGCCGTTTCTTTTTCCGTACGGGAGACTGGGAACGCGCTTAGCTCTCCTCGCTCCTTCTTATTTTCGACCTTTTATTTCCTTCTCTGTCCTATCGCGTCGCGAGATATATACGCGGACGTCACGCCGACGGAGCAACGTCGTGACAATGCGCCTTGTGCTCAAACGCTAACCGGGCGCTTCAGTCGACGATCACCTTTCCTTAAAGGACGACTGTCCCAGCCAGAGGGATGCCCACTTCTATCCCTCTCTCCGGTTTGTTTGTCCGTTCGGTTCGATTTCTTTTTCATTTTATTATTAGTTTTTTTTTCATTGTTTTCACTCTTCATCCCCCTCGCCCCCCCAGCCTCTCTCCCACTCTCTCTCTCGCTCTCTCTCTCGCTCTGCTTTCGTCTCTTACTACTGTCGGAGGTGCAGCAGAAGCGTCTCGGACTCGTGTGGCGATTGAAAAATGAGCCTTGCCGTCGACTCTGACTTTACATAATTTTTAGGGTTCACTCGAGAGAATGCACTGTTTTTTTATTCTTGCCTCTTCCAGACTTTTTCATGATACTTTATAACGCTGGCCTTGTGCCTCTTAAAGTTAACGGTAGAGAATGGTAGAAAGGTGCTAAAAAATTCAGTTTATTCAATCTTAGTACTTACTTACTTGTTTTATCGAACTTGCGCAGGAGGCTTAGGACGATTATATATTAACATTAAACACGAAGAGATAAGTTATATAAAAATCATAGGTTGTAATATTATTATATTAAAGAGCTGTAGGAACATCTTTTAATGTTTCTTCTTTTTTTTTTTTTAACGTTTTATATATTCTCGTGTACGTATATAGTAGTACCCTTCGTTTTTAAAGTAGGATAATTAAAAAATTAAATTATCGCAATATAAAACTCTTTGTGTAGACATTTATGGATGAAATATTTTGTTAACATACATTAAAATTAGTTATAATTTTGGCAGCCTCGTGGAAATTTAAATCACAACTAAAATTTAAGTATTCGTCGAATAAAATCATTAATTAAATCAATTAATCTTGGGCAATATTTATGCATCTAATAAAATATCGATAAACAAGAGGACACAGTCGTATAATACATGCGATTTCAGGTTTTCGCACTATAAATACATATCGTCATTTAAGACATAAAAGCCACCACTTAAAGAGAAAATTTGTGCCTTTTAACTGACAAACACTTACTGAAAAAAAAGAAGCTATAAATTTATTCGTTATGCATGTAATGTGCAAGTAAATGCAAAAAAAGATCTAGTAAAATGTGTTTTTCTTCACAGTAATTTGCTTTATGTATTAACGAACTTGCATTTTGCATAGATGTGAGTCAATTGTTGAAATTATAATCTATTTTAATATTCAAAAACAAACTTTCAACATTTCTTAAATTTTCCTATATTTCGAATATGAATTATGAATGTAGGCGATATTGGTATGAAAATTTTATACATTTCAACTTTCATTTATTTAAAAATTCAAGATTATTTCACCATTTCTAATATAAAAAATATATAATAATAATTAATTTCTTTCAAAACTTTTAGGTTATTAAGATATTAATTTTCTTTACAATAACAAGATTAAATTTTATATAAGAATTGAAATTTTTTAATAATAATTTGATACAATTTATGAATAACATATATTAGACATTACACATAATAATATATAATAAAGGTTAATTTAATGTTATTTTTTGTACAGATAATTAAAAATAAGTAAAAATGGAAAATTTGAAGAAAAAGAACGAGAATTCGTTTTAAATTTAATTAATTTTTAAATGAAATAATATATCATAGCTTAATATAGAATATTTGAAGTATTATAAATGTTACTTAATGTGTGTTTAATAACTGTAAAAATTCGCAAATGTAATTTTTTTCATTCGCTAGAAAAAGAAAGGTTAATAAGTTCTAACCTAAAAGTCATTCAACCATAATCTTAAAATATTTTCGAATAAATACAATGAATGAAGGCCACACTCATGTATGTAATAATTGAGTATTTATCGAATTGCTTTATCAGCATTTCATATTATTTCAAATATATATATATACATTTATTATTTTCGGAAATTTTAAATAGGCACGTAATTTTTATTTTTCCCTACGAATACTCGAGCATATTATAATTAATAATTTTAATACACGATTTATTAAATATAATATAAAATATGTATATTTAAAAAGAGGCGTAACCAGTAATATATTATAGGTTTATTCTTTATCATGATTATAAAATTGAAGCTTAAAGCAGACACGGAGAGAAGTACCGATCCTCGTAGCTAATAAAGTACTTTAAATATCATATAGGGCTTACTGCTTGTTTACCATTGTCGAGAGAAAAGTCTTATTCATTATCCCTTAGCACTTTTATCGCTCATGCTTATTTCTTGCATTCAGTCGTTCATATTTTCTCCACGTTTTAATGCAATATCGTCTTTACTCGCAAATTTATCAAGCCAATGTGACATTAAAGGGAGGCTCCTTGATGCAAATGCTGCTCAAATGCGAATAGTTGTTTGTTTGCAAGAAAAAATCTTGCAATTTACTAGAGGCCGCTGTAAGTAGTAAGAGATGAAGTGAAGTAGCGCTTCCTTTCCATTGGAAAGCCCGCATAATAACACGTCCCGCAAAATCCTAGGAAGCGTAAGGATAAAAGTAGGCTTCTAGGCTGGGAAATAATGCATAGTGTGACGGCTGGGAAGGGGAGTGGGAATTGTCGCAGTTAAAAGCGCTGTAAAACTGACGGCCAATAAGCGCAAAAACGCATTAATGAAATACATTGTTTAATCTTACGGGCGGACCTTAGGCTGCATCGAGGTATCAAAAGTAAGAAGAAAAGGAATCGTAAAGCTCGGTCGTGGAGGGCCTCGCTGCTGGCGGGCAGGTTTTTACGCGCCCAGTCGCTCGGCGGATCCCGCGCCCCGACGAAATAACACGTTCCCTTTTAATTTCAGCTTACTACTGTAAAATTGCCACGGCAATAACGACAATGGAACTGTTTCCCCGTGTGTGCCCGCGCGGTCCCGGGGCATAATAGTAATGGCGATCCTTGGCTCGTCGGCCCGTGGCACGCCTCGCAAAACCTCTCATTCGCCGGCAAGAGCAAACGACAGGTTTGCGGTCTGCGGTATTACCTTTGCCTTCGACTCTTGGCTCCTTCCTTTTGTCTTTGGGCCCTACGCCACCACCACCTACCACCTCCTCCACGGTCGCCTCCTCGTCCCCGTTCCCTCGCCGGGGCCCCGACTGCCCCGTGCTTTTTCGTTTGTTTGCTCGTGGCTAGCGCTTCTTTTTCTGCTTAACGGTTATTAAAACATACGCCGAGTAATTGGCGAATTTAAAATTGCGAGCTCGTAAGGCCGGGCCACATGCGCTCGTTAATCTCGAGCGCGTATGCACGTGGCGCAATGGATAATGTTGCCCCGATCGATTCCGTTCCAGAATTTGGCAATTTATAATTCGCGAAACGGTCACTTCCGCTCCTCTATACAAATATTTTCCAAAATAAAATGCTCGTCTACTTCTTCATGATTGTATAATTTTTCGAAAAGTGCACACAACTCAATAATACTGTTTCATAAATGGACACATTGATGAATGACTGCGCTTTATGAGCACTCATAAATTTCACAATGTTTTCAAGACCGACTTAAAGAGACATTCTATCATTGTAATCAATACCGCATGATAGTAATATGATTTTATCTACCCCATACACTACTAAACGGTTGATTGTTATCGATAAGAGAACTATTTTCAAAAAGAAAAAAAAAAGAAGAAAAAAAAAAGTAAAAATATATAAAACATTCGATAACTATTCTAATATCTAAAAGTGCGGGCGCGCGTACATAAATATATACATTAATACGTACGTAAAGGTTATATTAAATGGTAATATACTAATTTAGTAAAGCCAAGGATGTCTTCCATACCGTGATTTTTAATTTTGAAAGCCTAATGGCAAGAAAGCAACCGAACTCAGTTTCTTAATAACAGCGCTTTAAAACTGATGAATCAGCAATTTAACAAAGTTCGCTGTGCATTATTTTTTTCTCATAAAAGACTCGCTCAAAAGTAGTCCCATAAACGTCGTTCAAGGAGCTCACTCGGAGATAAAATGATAAATGCCTCAGAGCGAAGCCACAATTAAAATAACGAATTCCACAGAGCGCAATTGAGTCTTAAACGCGCGTTCCTTTACATTTGCTCGGCCGAATCAAAGTACCGGATCTCGAGGCTCCAGTTATTAAATTGTGAAGCTTTTTAATTTTCCCTTTTGCGAACGCCAAAGACAACCCACCGCCGCGCGTCTCGTCATCGGCAATCAATATGTTAATGAGCGACTGCGCAACTGATTATAATGTGAATTAGAAAATAATTGCTTGCTTACTTAAATATTGTACAAAACAGGACAATTTAGCGACAATGAAGAAATAAAGTACTTAGTTAAGAACGTAAATTTATGTATGATCTCGGTCAAAATAGATGAGTAATGGTAATCGCTATGATTCTTAACGATAAGTCATAATAGTAAAATATCTAATCAAGTTTTCAAAAGATAAATAAAAATATTACTTACAAATAAATAGAACAGGTAAGGTTTAGAACAAATATATATAATAAACACACACACACACACACACACACATTAACTATTTAAATATTTCTTACAATTTACTATTTTTTAAAAAAATGAAAATACATTTATACATGCAGTTATTAGTTAGTACGCTATTTTACTGAGTATTTTTTTTATTGTTAAAAAAAATGTAAAAATTTATCCAACTTAGACGTATAATATGTTAAAAGTTCAAAAGTGTAGTAATTGGGATTACACATAAATATATTTTTATTACCGTCAAGAAATTATTTTTTTGTTTATAAATTGCTTATATAAATAAATATTATTATTTTAATATTTATCCAGCAATTAATCATTGTCAACCACTTGATTATTTAACGTACGAAACTATTTACCTTAAAGACGACTATGTATTAATTAAAAGGTATCCATTTATATATATTTATATACATATATATCCATTAGCTTTGAAACGAGTTGTTTAAATGCATAATTATATTTATATACTTACCACACAAAAATTAAAACAATTATAGATACAACAATTATTTGGTAGTTTTTATTTAAAACGTTACATGATATTTAAAAAGTTTAACAAAATAAACAAAATAATAATAATATAATATAAGGTATCATTTATTTATATTAACATATACAGTTGTAAAAAATTATTATAAAAAATATGGATGTACATAAATACGTATTGATGTATACATATGAATAAATACATTCCTTGAAACATGTATTTCAAATTTATAGATGCATAATTAAGATGTTTATCAATTATAATACCAATATTAAATAATTAAGATAAAGTTGAATCATTTTCTCTATTAGTTAATTATATATATAATATATTGCACAGATTAAAAAAAATTCCTCTTTCAATGCAGCTTATGCAGTGATAGAGGAAGAGTAGAAGAGTACAGAAGGAAAAAGGAGTGAGAGAAACTGGCAAGAAGAAGATGGTAGAGAGGTCAGGATTAGCAATCGGCAGCAGTTTTACCTTTCCTTCCCTCATCCTTTTCCTCTTTCACCTCCCCCTTTCTTCGGGGGTATTCTTCCTTTTGAATGTGCACCGGCCAATTAAAATAATTAGCGACGAAACGAACGAGAGCGGACTCCACGCGATTATAGATACAGATAAAGAGAGAATCAAAGAGAAACGAAATAAGAGAGAGAGAGAGGGCGAGAGAGAGAGAGACAGAGGCGAGGAGCGCGAGTGAGCGGAGCGGTGGGGGAGGGGGGGTGGGAGTGAGGCATATACGCGCGTATAAAATCGGTCTGTCGAAGTCCGAGAAAGAACGGGTATGCAGAAGAGCAGGAGGGTTTTTAAAGAGGGACAGGGATACGGTAAAGTCGGGGATGCGATTATTTACGAGGAGGCTGATTTAATAACCGGCAGAATATAGCACGGATCGCTGGCGGCTCAATCGTTTTTGCAGTGTGCAAAAATGATCATCTTGCGATTGAAAGGGGCGAGTCAATCGGCGAACACCCCAACAGCATTTATAAAAAGAGATACGGGGATTAAGTCGCTGCTGCGGGAGCCGAGATTCTTATTTCCGAAGGAAAAATACCAGAATCTTCGATTCATCTTGTGCTGGATAAGGGGACAAGTTGTAGGGGGGGAGGGGCAACGAGGAATTCGTGGCTCTCATTCGCCTGACGCTACAATTTAACGAACGAGTCGATCATGCAAATTTAGCTAGATTTTATTTCAATATACCTTGAGATCACGATTTGGAAGTCGTGCACATTGGGGTGGCTATTTCACCGTGCCGTTATTGTTTCTTTGTATTTGTATTCATCATCTCTCGACAATAGGCTTGAATATATATTTTTGAACTCTGCGAACGACGTAATCGCAACTTTAAAGCTTTTTCGATTAATGGCTGATTATGGTTTGAATTATGATGTTTGATTTTCGCATGTTTATAACTCATAAAGCAAGAAATTGTAGTGATTAAATACTAAGATACTTTTTATTGACTACGTGTTATGCTGCAAAATGATTTTGTATAAGAGGCATAATGAAAAAATATTAAGCAACTAGTTTCTTTTTTCTTTTTTTTAAAAGCAATCAAATTCAAGTTCAAAATCCATTCTATTTTGCTGCATAATGCGTGTGATATTTGTGTATCTAAAGCGGGAATCAAAATTTAGTATCAATATTTTAGATTTAAATATTTTGCGAAACATCTCTTACGGGTAAACTCGCAATGCGCGCTCTTGATAATAAATACTCTCGCACGCGCGCTCTGGATATTTCATATATTACAGGGTGTGTCGTTATTGCATACCTTAGCCTATCTTTAACCTTGTACAATACACGTTATTTATTTCATAACCATATATGGGAAAAATATGGCATAGTCGTATGTATGAAAAAAGTTGTATTTCTAAATAGAAGTATGAACGTAAACATTATGCACAAGCGAAATGTAGCAAAAATAAATAGTTGCTTATGCTTGTATTCTTTTATTAATAAAAATACTGTTGTTAAATAATTATGTGACAATAAATATCGATCATATATATATATATATATATATATATATATGTATGTATTGTGAAATTATCTGTTGCTCGAAAAAGTGAAAAGTTCATTTGGAAAACGCGTATATTAGTAAAGCTCTAGTTAGTACAGTTATATACAGCAATAGTGGAAATGTAGTAAAGCAATGTAGATCACGATCTGCATTATTGTATAGAATTGTCTATGATTTTCACCCTCGCTAATGCAAATATTACAAGTTTCGATATTTTATTGAAATTGACAAAGCATAGTGATTTAAAGAGATGTTGATGTATTGTGCGTGCTTTGGAATTCAAATAAAAATCACTTCATTAGGTTAGTTTTGTCGGGTAGCTATAAGTGGTCGACCAGTTTATAAAGAGCTTAAACACCGAGCTCTCTGTCTTTAGTCGCACAGTAACGATAAGAAAGAAAGTGGCCATATAAATTTCGCGTATTTACATATCTTCCAATTTAAATGCAGGAACTCTGGCGCGACCACGTGACGAAAGGAGCTTTAAGCAGCTCACTCAGTCATCTTCATAAATCTTGGCATGTTCCATAACGGATTAAGCATTCACCGAGTAGTTGACGGGTATTACCATTCATCCGACAACTCTTCGCTTAACTAATCGTACACGAAGTCAGATTAATATCTTGCGCTTGCTAAATTGAACTGAAAGTTTCGCTTTCGAATATCGAAATAGAGCGTTGCTTATCGCTTATGAGAAAACATCGAGCATTTATGATTGTTACGACCGATGTTACGTCGAAGAAATTCAATGTGGCTTGAGACTCGCTACGATTCGCTAACTACGTGGATCCGACGAGCGTAAAGTCAAGCTTGAATATCGTCTTAGCGCAAGATCTTTTACTCACCAGACTTACAATTATAAGGAGCAAAAGGAGGGGGGAAAAAAAAACGACAAGTTAAAATGATTTAAGGCATCGGGAATTAGCATGATAGATATCGAAAAGCACGCAAATAAAAGAGCCTGATAATTAATTCATAGGAGATGAATAATTCAATATGTTATCATTGGCATCGAAACATTCAGGAATAGTCATTTATATGAATAGGTCGAGGGGGTAGGCTCCCCCAGATATGATAGATAAATAGGTAAGGGAATAGCAGAGAAGGAGGGAAACGGTTTCCTCCATCCGGTCAAACATAATAGCCCCGATGATCGCAATAACTCACATCGTCGAATGAAGCACGAGACAGCGGCGTTTGCGCTACATCTCTCCTTTTAGGCCTGCTTAGAAGGGCCCTCAAGTCGCTCGCGTCGAGGAAAGATGTACGAGGACACGAAGGGGGGGAGGGTAGCAGCGGGAGCAGTAGCAGCGGTGGGGTGGTGACGGCGGCGGCGGCGGCGGTGGCAACGACGGCAGGGACGGCGGCAGCAGGGACGGCGGTGGCGGTGGCGGCGACCGGGTAAACAATGGCCGGCTGGCGACAATGGCAAACGACAATGGGAGGCCACTTGCCTCGGCTGTCAGCGTGTCCGCGATCACGTCGACGGGCCTCTTCTCCAGCGGCCAGAAGCCGCCCTGCCATCGTGGAAGACGGAGCGTCCAGAGGGACCAAGATAATTTATTGCCCGGCTATCGGCCAATGAGTTGTGGTCGTGAGCGTAAGAACCGGACGCGAAATGCACCGATTTCTGCCAGGACTTGACTCCAAACTATGCCCTCGGCAGCAGCTAGACGCGACAACCCCGTCGACTTATGTGCCGAGTCAATCGACTCCTTCTTCGATTCGGTCCCAGGGTGACCTTCCCGCCCTTACTCCCGCCCTCCTGCTTTATAGGCCTCTCTAAGCCCCGTCACCCCCGATACTTTCATTCCCAAGTGCAAGCGTACTCGCATACTAATTAACTTGATCGTTCTTTGGCAGTGAATTCAGCTTCAATTGTAAAATTCTCTTTGAAAAAAAAGTCCCTGATCGCACGGCCACTTACTTCTCAACCATTCGTACACGTGATTTATGTCTCATTTTAAGATCATCTTTTTATCTCATGAAATAATAATAATACATGAATTTGACACCTTATTATCTCTAATGATGAATATTGTTATAAGGCATATCTTCCGCCAAATTTCAGTTTAACATTCAGTTTAACATATTTAACTACTACTTACTTATTTGTCAATTATAAAATCACATTATTTATAATACTATTGATTGTAAATACATTAGTGTCCTATTGTTTATCATAATACTGAAGGCTTAAATTATTCATTCTATTTTATTTAGTCCGATTTTTATTTAGGCATAAATAATGAATTGAATGAAGCTTAGGAAATGATTATATTCTGCCTGAATGTAATATGCATGACAATAAGTGATTTTCTGGAATTCTAGAATTTCTGTAATTTGAATTCCAGAATATACTTGGTTTTCTTCATTGTTATATTACTAATTTAATAAATACCATTATATTACTATAACAAAAATATTTACGCCAATAATACTATACGCATTATCTGTCATTAAATAACATGTTAATTGCACTTTTATCATAATATTATAAATTCAAATCACTTGTTAAAAGTTTAATTTCATCTAATTACAATAGAATAATATAAGAATCATAATTAGTTGACGTTTGTGTCTATCTATGAAGTGTCAAATAAACTCGAGTCACGTATAATTAAAATTTTAAAGTGGAAAAAAACGTAATGTTTTCCTTCAATATGCGTATCATAATTTAAATGATTAAGAGCAGACACAGAAATATAAAGTACAAATGGAACACACTGCTCGAATTTTATATAAGGTTCTCGAAATATATTGCCTTACCAATTCCGACGTTATCTACTTGTGTAAAGTACTTCTGGTCTTATTTGGTTGGATAGGAAGATTGAATTTATTGAATGCAAAGCTGTTTTGGAATTTCAACAAAAGGGTGATTCCTATGAACTATTTAATCGCTAAAAATAATGTAAAAACGTATTAAATTGTAATTTAATTGAAGAACGTATGCTTGGTATCGCGTTAGAAATGCAAATGTTAAAACTATCGTTTCCGAGTTCTAGAGATACGAGTCTGGGCAGTTGGCTACTTGGAAAAAATTCATGATCAAAACTCTAAATTATCATCGCGGATACGTCATTGTTCTGTAATAATTATCCAGGGAAATTCGTCAGGCAATGAATTTATGGATCTGTCATACAGCGAGTGCCATCCGAATTAGTGTAACGCCATCGCTATCTTGCAGGTAGTAAATAAGCATGTAAAGTCAATGTAAATACAGAGAAAAGAAGAAAAAATGTAGATTGCAAAGTGAGAGTCGGTCTCATGCAGCTCTTAGCACCGGGTGGAAATCGTCGTAGAAACCGGGTAGAGTCGAGGCGCCTCGTCCTATATCGCGCGCCCTTAGTTTATACGTATGAGCGCAGGCACACACACGCGCGCACGCGTATCGATCATGCGGTACCTTGGTAGTCAGGGCAGGTCGTTGCCTGGGTGGAGTCTTGCCCCGTTGCGCGGGAAAAGTGCCTCGCATTCTCTTTCGGCTGCTATTATCGCGTGCGACTTTCGACCCCCGCCGCCCCCCCTCCCACCTGCCACAGTGCGGGTTTAATGCAACGCCATTGCAAATCGCCAGCCGGGACCGCTCGGGCTGCAAAGGGTGCCGCTAATCACACACGACGCCGGGGGTCTTTGACCCCTGTGCAGGGTGGCGGCGGGGGCGCGGGCGGCGAGGGCGCGGGCGGCGAGGGAGGGGCCTCCGGGGGAGGCCAGTAAAAAAGGAGGACGCACACCTTCTCGGAGGTAAGTTGGCGATTTGCCGCGATTGCGGCGGCCGTGTGCGGAATTTGCATGGATTAATGAGGAATGTAATTTAATTTTATGTTGATGCCTCGATTGCTGGTTTACGCGCGCGATTTAACTGCCGGTAAAGGATTACTTTGAAGCTAATTATAATACGTGGGTTATATGGGTACGCGGCCGCACGCCGTGGACGTCGTCGACGTTGCCCCTTTTCAAAGAGCAATTTTAATGAATGGCTCTCTCTCGGTCTTTTCAGTTGCGAGTGTTTTTCGTCTTGCGCCTTCCTCTCGCTCTTCATTCTCTTACCTTTCTTATCGTGCGCGGCCGCGATGGAGGTCTTTCGAACTCAACCCCATCGCCCCAACCCTGCTCCGCCCAACCTATACTTTTTCCAAAGGCTCTAAACACTCGTGGATAGGAAACGATGACTAATATAGATTGTAAAGAAAAATTCCTTTAATCGAGCGATGTAGCCGATAATGGCAGATCTTTCGTTAAGGATAATCGAAATTTCATTGTGATATTCCGGCGAGTGAAACGCAAATCTGTTTCAAACACTTTCTCGCCTCTTCCGAGAAGTATATCGTAAAAGCCAAAGTTAGCAATAATATTATCGCGCGCACTTGAAATCGCTTTACTTAACAATTCGAAATAAATAACACACAAGGGTCATGGATTTCGCAAAAAAAAAAGTACAAGACAATCATCCCGTGTAACTACGTAATAAGCAATTTATTTTGCCTTTTTCGATTTTCTTTTTAGGTCAATTATATATTTATTATTCCGATTAATAAAACAATTAACATTTATAATTACATTCTTATCGGTTGATTAAAATTTTTTAATTGTTTTGACAGCAAAAAGAAAACAACGCCAATTTGCAGGTGATTCACGTTGCTACCTATAAAGGATAAAAATACCATTACAATCAAATACTCGTTATTTATATATGTATTAAAATTTCCATTTGCCAAATATAAGAATGAGAAAATTATGAAGGAGAGGCAAAGAAATTATGGTGCAATAATATTAACGGCGCTTCTCCCTTCCAATCTCAATGTCGAGAGAATGTTACATTAATTTGGCTCATACACAGCTACCTGCTACTGTTTAACATAAACATATCGTCGTATGAGTGTACGTGCAATTGGCAATGATGCATTACGCGCACAGCTTCGGCGCACTTAACATACAATGGCTTGAGTTTCGTCTAATTCGCCATCCTTTCCCTCATCCGCCCGCCCGCCCATTCATTCAAAATCAATGCCGATGATTTACATAGGAGAGCGATGCGTGGGTGCAAACGAATGTTTCGGCTCGTCACGGGGATAATACTTTTAAAGGTACGTGTCCTAAGCGTTCATGCGCATTATATAAATAATGCTGACATTGCATGCGGCGCGCAACACTTCTCCTCCGGCATTCCGCAATTTCTCATAAAGCAGTTAGGCGATCGGGATGGCGTCGGAACTCTGCTCCGAAAAGAGGAAAAACATAAGGGATATAGCCGAGAAGCGTATATAAGAGGGAGGAACTTTTGTTCTTCACGAAATCCCGCGCTTGCCCGAGCGCACGAGTGTAAGTAATGAGTTCAGAATTTCATTAGCCGGTAGGGCGGCGAGATTATTTTAAAGAGATACGGAATTACCTGATTAGGAGGGAAAAAGTCATTAACTCAGGCGAAACTAATTAACGCGCGCCCGCTCGCTCGCTCGCTACGTAGTTACATAGCGAATAAGTGCGAGTGAGCGAGGAACGAAGGAGAGAGAGAGAGAGAGAGAGAGAGAGAGAGAGAGAGAGAGAGAGAGAGAGAGAGCGAAGGAATTCTCTACGGCATCGCTGAGGGGTATAAGCCCTTCCTTATTCTCCGCCCTTCTCCTTGCTCTCTCTCTCGCTATTCCTTTCGGTAACGCGGATGCGTTCGCGTTCCTTCGTACCTCGTCTTTTCTGGGCAGGATGGCGCACGGCTGCGAAGTGCCCGACAACTCGCGAAGCGCATTAAACAATAATAGGAAGGGTCTGGATGATGATCTTGTTACGGTTATAAATAGCTTGGGGTTCGGCATGGATGAATGTATTCTATGGCTTTCGGATTTTGTACTGTGCTTTAGCGATGTATCAAATTTTGATTATAAGCCCATGAGGTTGAGGAGGTCGAGGGACGGCCCTTTCAATCCAAGTTCCTCGCAATGTTAATTGTTTAAGCACCAAGATTTCTGCGTATCTTAGGCAAAATGTCAAATGCTGATATGCACTTTATTCAAGTTTGACATTTCGGGTTTACACGTCGGGTTAAGTACGGACTTTTACGGTAAGTACTTTTTTCAAATTAATGAAATGTTGATTAATGTTTTCATTTTCTTTATGAATAAACGAACTTTCCCTGAAACATCTTGGAAGCAGTTGCAATTATATGAATATGCATTGTTTTTAAGTTGGATAGGCTTTCGAAACTTTATGGACTGTTTACTCGAGCATTTACATGTTCAAGAGAGTAACATTTGGCTCCGTGTAACTTTTGTCGGGGATTTACAATTTGTATTTTATTTTATGAAATAATGTACCTATAAAACAATGGAGAATTAAATCTTATTATTTCGAGTAAGAAATTTTAACAGCGCACATTAATGAAAATTCGATATACGAGGATAATATTAATATCAATTAAATATTAATTAATAATATTACAAGTTAATTAAAAATATTTTGATTAATTAATTAATTATATGCATTATGTATAATGAAGAACAATTTGTAATTTAAAATCAAGTCACTTCCTTATGAATTATCGATTCCATCAAATTAACCAAATACTATGAAATTTTGAATTCATTAGTGGCAAAAAGCGTCAGATAATTTAAACAATTTATATTGTTGATCAATTACTTCACCGGATTCTACAATTATATTATGTTATTTATTTCGATCCATAAAAATGTAACTATTTTTTATATAACTAATTGTAATTATTGTAACGAAAGTGTATTGCAATAATATAAACTACATTCTATTACTTTCACACAAATTTCAAGTTTAAAGTCGTAAATATAACTCGCAATAATGTTATAAAATGTAATGATTATTCTTTTTATATCATCTGATAAGATGTGGTTTTTAAAGTACATCTAATTCAAACTCATAAAATAGTAAATGACCTTAACAATAATCTTCACAAATTATCTATTATCTATTATCTTTATCTATCATTATCAATTATCTAATATCTATTAATATTTTTATATGCATTATTATATGCACTTACGGACTCTTTTAATTATTTATATTTCAGTAATTTTCTACTACTATGTAGTTATTATGATTTTAAACTTTTTCAATAATGTTCAGAATTTGTGCAGTTGACATAATTATAAAGGCTCATATATTGTCCGATTAGATGTTTATGAATACAATATATATATATATATATCAGAAATTATATTTGTATGTATAATGTTTGCAGGAGATAAGGAAAGAGATTACTTGATTTTATGTTGCAGTAAGTGAAATTAATATAATTAAATAAAATAAAGGAACAATTACATTCCTATTTTATAAATTAGTATACAAGAATATTGGAAGTTGTTATGCGATCGATTACAAGTAAAATATCTAAGAATTAAAATACATATTAGATGTACTGATAAAAAATCTTACACATTTTCAACAAGATATTATATGAAAATATTGTAAATATAAATTCACTTAAAATAAAATTTAATTATCAAACTTAAAATGTGTAAAGTAGCTTTCCGAGTTTGATTCGGATATCTGTCCGTAACTGCCTACACGAAAAACATTTAAAATACATAAAATTCTTTATTATAAGATTTATAATAATTTATAACCTTCGTACAAAGAAATGTTTATTCAAAAGATGTAAAAAGAAAAAAACGTACGAGAAACTTTCGTGCCCGGTAGGCAAGTCCAAATCGATCGTAGACGCACACGACTTTGCGTACTCGGTGTAAAATCTTGACGCTCAAGAGTAAAACGCGTGTTTATAATCAGTTCAGCCATTGAATCATATTAACTATAAATAATTACTTGAAAGTTTCTCATGCTTTCATTCCTATTTCACTATTACCGTATGATCAGTTTGAAGTGCTTGATTTTACACAGCAATTGTTCAATATTACAATTATGCCATATATCGTGCCAGGGATATAAGTATAATGTACATATGTATAATATAATTTTATATATTTTATATATAATTTTATACTTATAAGATATTAATTTTCATAAAAAATCAATGATATTGATTTGCAATGTTTCTTTCTTTTCTTTTCTTTTCTTTTTTTTTTTCAAAGTACTGATTCATAATTTACTCACTTTAAAGTAACTTTATAATACGTATAATAAGTGGTTTTCGATATAGTAATTAGATTCAAGAATAATAAGATTTTTTATTTGATATACATGAATTTTAGATGCGTAGAATTAACTAAGTTTTCAATTTTCATAGTAAACTTTAAAAGCTAGAAGATAGCAGATTAAAAGGAGAAAGCTGCGGATAAAGATGAAAAAAAAATAGTTGAAAGAAATGAGGAGGCAATGAGAGTCAGTGTTGCAATTTTTATGCAAATTTACATGTTCCTTTACCGCTATATATCTTTTCATTCTTCTTGTGACTACGGGAAGAAATGGAAAAAGCGAGCATATACATCTTTCGAATGTGTAGGTGAAATAAAAAGTCACAAATCTTGTGTCCATAGTAATGCTAGTATTCGCGCAATTATGATCAAAAGTATGGGAAAATATCGTAGCTGGAAAGCGCGAGAACAATATTCACAAAGCCAGCATTTATTATAATAACTAAATCCTACCCCCTAACCTAAAACAGAACATTACATCGCCGACTGAATGCTTTGTAAGGAAGCCATTGGCGACATGTTACATAGAAAAGTAATCGATATTTTATGAGAAAGATAAGGTATAAATTAAACGCTGCATCAAATCCAAAGATAAATATTTCAAAAATTTACCTCGTACACATTGGCTAGAGTACATACAGTTGGCTAGAGAGATTCACAGTGGAAAATGTAAAATTGTAAATGTCCAGAATCGTAAGGTTAAGATTAGTCAAGCACGAGGAGCAATTTGACGCACGCGGATACAGGCATAAAAGCTTGATTTTACAGAGGGGCTGAGAGGATACGTCGAGGCTGTAATCCTGTAGGGCAGTAGTGGCGCGGCGCTTAACTGAGTAAAGCCGGGACAATAAGAGTTGATAGATCGAGAGCGAGGATCCAAAGGATGCGGGATTCGCCCCATCAGGCGAGGTGAGGGTCAGAATATAGTTCCCAGGGCCGCGGGAGGAACGCGCGAAACTATTTGGGGGGGGGGGAGGAAAGGCTGCAGCTCACGCTACCAGCAAAATTCAAAGAGTGTGAGGACGGCCCGGAATGTAATCACGGGATTCCGGGACAGTCCTCCAACAGTCCTATGGGAGGGAGCCGAGTTCCCGGATTCTTAAGCGTGTCGTGCGCGCCTCCTTCCTTACGAGCAGCCTTCTGACACTGACAGCTCGGCCCGGTCGAGGATTTCCGGGACTCGGAGCCGCCGGCGCCGTTTGCGGCTAAACGCTCCGGACGAGACGGCCTCTCCTGCCTGTCGACTTAAGCGAGATCATCATTTACGTCGATGGGCTGCGCGAGCAGCAGCAGCACTTGCACACCGGAGCTTTCTTATGTGTGGCTTTGCGGCGACAAGGCCGCCGAGCTACTGCGGCGCCAAACCGCCTCGACATTCGTTAAAAGTACGCGCCCCCGTAAGCCTTAACATGAGGCTCCTCGCAGTGGCGGCGATTTATTTCTTCGCGCTGCGGCTGCAAGTTTCGGGGCAGTGGCTCGACATTGCCCTCGTGATTAGGTTTTGGGAGATTGGGCGGGGACTTTGTGACGGGCCGCTCGGAATTTTTGCCCGCTACCTTCCATCCATTTCTGTTCACTCGTCTGAACAATCATTATGCTCATTTCATTTGGAGCTAAATTACACGAGACGTTCAAGATCGAGGTGGATGGGCCACGCTATTTGCACGAATGCTTCTTACGCGGCACTCAAATTCAGGTGACATGCTGTCTGCTCGACGATTTGCACTACTTTGCTACGTTCATATGTACTTACATGCGCGCGCACCCACAAACACACGCGCATCTTGGACGGATTCTTTTAGGTTTTATTATGTTATGCATTTGGTGACTGTATTGAGCCCCATATCGGATCTTTATGTAGTAGAGGCAATATTGATAAGTTGTCTCTGGTCAGGGCTGACATTAAAATAATTACAAAGTCCTAATTAAAATATATAAGAAGCATAAATGAAGATGCGATGAAAAAAATTTGTAGTAACGAAACGCACGAGCGACAAATCGGTCGTAGAATGGAATAAAATTTTTTTAGGAATTTATCCCGTGATTTACTTTCCAATAGTTTCTAATGATTCTCATCTTATCAAGTGCTTGCCATAGCCACTTGTTTAAAATGATTTATAATATACACACAGATTTATTATAATAGAATTTGCTTCATTTTTCAAAACTAGCTTCAATTCAACTTATTACTTCTCGAAATGAAAGAAGAGTATGTGTAATACCGCCTATTTCCTTTATTGCCCAGCGTATAATGCCGCCGATATCGCGCTTTACCTGTCAAAACTTACGAGGTACTTGCTGTTATTCTCCGAATTCGTCGTACCATTGTCACTTCAGCTTCAATTATCTCCCATTCCACCATCATCATTGGCAAGATCAATTTTGCTCTTGCTGTTTCTATCATTTCCTATGTTAACCTGGCCACTTTTATTATGCCGTTAAGGGGTAGTATTATTCGCTCATAATATTTACGAACTCGTTCGACGCTTAAGAAGGTATGGATATTTCTAAGATATACTCCTTGGTATTTTCGAATGAGAATTAATAAAGAGTCTGACACTTAAAGTTGAAAGCATCGAATTATTCGAGAACTTTTACAACTAACTCGTTACATGCGCATCAATTTTTCAATTCAAACTTCGGATAAAATGAAAGAAATGAATTTTAATTTTCAATATTCAACAACTTTGTGCTTACGTACATTTCAGTTATTTATATATTCACATTTAGAAGTACGTTTCTTTTGTTTTTTATTTTCTTCTCAAATTTTCGCAACTCAGTCACGTAAAAATCCATTTAAATCAAAGCCACCAACATAAAATAAATACGCGAATGAATCGTTAAAGCGTCAATTATTTCCCGCTGCTCATTGGCACCACACATTGGAGACAAAATTCTAATCCAAGTGTTTGTACTCCGAGAGAGATCCGAATCCCCAATGAATTCAGCATTAGCCATTAGGAGAGCAGCTTGCCCAAAAAAGGCATTCATCAATAACATCTTTGACGTTTCATCGTGGAGATGAATTCCGAGATGCTGAGTTCGCGAAGTTGGCTAGAAATTATATAAAACTCGTCGTCGTCGTTACTCATAATGAATTCGGAGCTCGTGTCGACGTGATATTCCTCAAATTCCTTGGCTATGAGGGTGATTATGAGAGAGGGCAGGCGCATAGGCTCGTGTCCGGAGGAGGAACAAGCTCGTTCCCACATAATTCTTCGAGCGGACGACGTAACCCAGAAAATTCGCGCTCCAGCTCTGTCCCTTCCCGACCTCTTTTTTCTTACGAATCGCCGTGCTGTCCAGAGGTTGCGCACCTCCGTTCCTCCGGCGGAGATTAAATTCGCCTTTACGAGTGAGCTTTTACGAAAGGGCCAAAGGGAATACAGGTTCATCATCATCAAGTCACAGCGCGGCAAAAGGGAAAGTCGTGAGCGAAGAGGCGGACAGCAGAGGCGGCACGTAAGGGTTATTCGGTGCTGGACGACGCGCCTGCGACAGCCGCGTAAAACGGATTTATGTGTCTTTATGGTGCAACTCGTTAAGCTCATGAAGCCGCTCGAGGAGTCTCTATCTATGAGAGGCGTAGACTTCTTTTGCTCCTTTTCTTCTCACGGCCGGGTTAATGCCCGGAGCTCTCGACTGCCACAGTTTTCCCGATGGGCTGCCGGCGATAAAAATACTCCGTGACCGCTGGCCGGTTGGGAAATTTGCCCCGATCTCGACCAATCACTCGGTCCCATCAAGTATGCTGTTTTCCCAATGAAGTATGCGTGTGTCATAAATAATCGTAAACTTTTTGCACTTTGGCAAATACTGACTTTTGCCGCGATGTTGTCTTACGTCGAAAATTACGCGATGGAAGTAATAGTAACGATTAATGTTTTTAATTCGTTGGCTAACTCATAAGATTGACAAAACAATTCTCATTTTCAAATATTTATTATAGTTATATATAGTTATATAGTATATAGTATAGCTATATAGTTATATATATATTGTATAGTTATATAGTTATTATAGTTAATTGTTACTACTTCTTGGCCACGTTGTTATAATGATTATGTATGTTTTCCAATAATGTACTTTAAATTGAATAAAAGAAGCAAAGTTACGAGAAAATTAAAGGGTGTAATAAATGACGTTTTTCTATTAGCGAACAATAAACGGAATAGCAGAGTTTAAAGAATTTTTTGAAAGTAAGGAGATAAATTTCAAGGTTTTATGACTATAAAACATTCATTTTTATGGACTAAATTGTATCTTCATCACACTTACACCTCATGAACCTAAGGAAATTACTTTTAAATAAAAGCAGAAATTTCAAAAGTCAGAAGCACTAGAGTACGTAATTGGAATAATAAGGCGTACGAGTAAAAATAATTATACATAATTCAGGTATAATCGAGATTTATCTATCGCCATATAATAAGACTGTGTAAATTTAAGAATGTCTGTTACCATTCATACCAGGGAATAGCCGCAATAAAATGAAAAACACTTGTTTATAAAGCCCAAAAATTAAAGAAACAAACTATTTCCTCGACTCTTCGTGACATTCTTCTTGAGCGTCAGTAGTAACGTTTTAGCCAGAACACACCTCAATAATTGGACGACTACTCGACCTTGTATTTCTTATTATAAGAAATATCAAAGAGGCTTCAGAGAGGGTAGAGGTTAGCGAACGGTAATGTGACTTTCAACCATAAATATTCGTGCGATTGCAAAAATTGCCCTTTCATCCGGAGGCTTCTGGCTTCTGACCTCGATTCCCCTTTTACCCACGTAAGTATGCATCCACGTATATAAGGGTGCGAGTGAGGAAACTTTACAGGGAAGCCGATTGACCTTCATCGTCCCAAGATCGAATTAAACGCCGCGATATCGCGAGAATTCGAAGTATGTCATATATTGGAGACGAAATATTGCTGGAAAAGAAGTGAGGGAAAGGAAGGGTCGAGCGGCTATGAACAGTGGAGATGGTACGTACAGAGATAATAAGAGAGTGAAAAAGGTCAGAGTGGTGAGTAGTCGGAGTCGAATTGATGCCTTTGATGGGGCGGAATAAGGCAATTGAATTTTTTTAAAATGGCGAATACATGTTTATTTTGATTGCAGTTTTAATTAACTCTTTTCAGTTAGATTCAAGGAATCGGTTCCCTTAATGTCTTGTGAAATCATTTACTTATCACTGCTATCGCAGTCACAAATATAATTTTAGAATTTTTTTTTACTAATTACATCATATAAATGGCATTGAAAGGCTTATTTTGTTTCGACTGTAGAATATTATTGTGATTTTTAAATAAATTTTACAGATAATACAGATTTTCTTTCTCAACACTCTGTGTAATGATTTATATTTATTTTAAACACTCTTGCGATCGCTTTCAAAAATATTAAATTATTAATATGCAAGATATATTCAATAACAGAGGACAGTTCGTATTTCAGTTAACTTATGAATATCGAACACTCAATTGAATTATTGTAAAGTGGCATATTACATGCTACTAGAAAATGTATAATTTTAATCGATCTGAGATCAATATAATGATAAGGTACGTTGTAATAAATTAATTTAAATCTCAGATAGGTTTACTAAGCAATATATTTATATTTATATAATAGAATGAATCTAGATTATTTTATTAGTAGAGCTATAAGGATGTCAGTATCACAACTTATAATAAATGTCAATTATGTATTTACGGAAGCAGAGGTACGAATTGTCATTTTATTACGATGTTCAAGTTGTAAGAAATTATTTTATTACTACCCAGTTTAAAATTTTACACAAATAATTCCAATCCTTTTGTAAGCCAATAAATAAATAGATAAGTTAAAATGATGCAACAGACTGTATTTACGCCATGAGATTATTAATAAAATTTAATAAGTTGCGAAATACCTGTTCGTCCACAGCATCATCAACATGACAATCAAAAAGATGGCAATTCGATCTATCTAGTTCAGTCAAACAAATAATCTGTTGCATTCGCTGAGGTCGATAATATGATGATTTGTCAAGTTTTGAAGAAGATCTATCCAATTAACATTAAGTAAAAAGAATAAGCAGATTTTAGAAACATTATTTTAGAAACATTATTTAGTTAAATTAAATAATGTTTTGAGTACATTATTAAAATAATCTTCAAAACCAATGTTTTCCTTTATCATTATATAAATTGCAGTATTAAAAGATAATACACTTTTAGCAATAGCTTATTGAAATTTCTTTCTCTGTTTGTATAATTTATCATGCAAATTATTACAAATTCAATAAATTAATTTTTACTACTTAAAACAAAAGGTTAATTATAATTTATAGATAAACCGAAATACGGTATTTTATCAATTTATAATTTATATAATGAAAAAAAACTTAAATTTTTATATCAATTCATCAATTGGTGTTTTATATTATAAAACGAGTGCAAAAATAGTAATATCTCTTATTAATTATAAAAATACCTGTTGTTTGTAAAATTACATTTAATACAAATTATATCAAGAGGAAATAAATTGTTGTACCGAGATCTTAAGTTTGCCATATTATTTCGCGATAAGATAAATAATACATTAAAATTGATTATATGAGTTTTGTCTTGTTAAACTATGTAAATAAATTGATACAGCTAAAGTAACTATATATTTAAATTCACTTTTTTCGTGCAATTCAATCTGTGTGCAAAGATATAACCGAGTCTGAATTTCACGACCCATGAATTATCGCGCTATAATACCGATTTTAAGTTTTGCTTTAAACAGTTTGCAAATCGCGATAGTGATTTATTCTCTCTGTAAGGGTTCGCAGGCAGATTCCAAAAAAGAAGAAAGTAGATGGATAGATTAATAAATATATACTTAAACAGTGATAGATAAATAAATAGAAAGATAAATATATCAGTAGGTAGGTAGAGACAGGGAGACAGGGAGAGAGGCAGAGACAGGGAGAGAGAGAGATTGAAAGAGAGAGAGAGAGAGAGGGAGAGATTGAGAGAGAGAGGGAGAGAAAGAGAGAGAGGGAGAGAGAGTGAAATCAATGTACAGGGTAAATATGGCAGCCAAGTAACCAAGTGAAGCAACAGCGGTGACGGAGACGGCGTCGGCGTCGGTAGCGAGCCTATAAAAACGGAGAAAATGGAAGAAGACGAAGAAGAAGAAGAAGAAGAAGGCGAAGAAGACTAAAACAGCGAGCTGGCGAGAGTGTAATTATGAACGGCAAGATCCGGTGAGGTAGATAAGGCATTCGGCGGCGCGCGTGATGGATACTTTCAACGTCTACTTCGCGTCTGCTCCATATTACCGTGGAGGCCGAGGCAAATAGATGCACTTGTCTCTTTTTATATATACATACGTATACGCATATATATATATATATATATTCCCGATACTCTTTACTCCTCTTCTATCTCTCTTTGACCGCGGCCATTCTATGTAAATCGTGCTCGTAAAGTCCTGACACTCATGAGGTCGAGCGCAAGAGCGAGAGAGCGCGAGTGTGCGCGAGTGCGGGGAGGGGGGATCTCCTTGCGCTAAAAAGACCTTGCTTTTATACCGAGTATCTTTAATGATCTTTGACGTACGCGATCGATAAGCAACAGCGCGTTCTAACAAGTTCAGCGTTCTCTCTCGCTGTCTCTCTTTCCCCCAATGCTTTATTTCCTTTTTTATGCTGCTGAGCTGCTTTTACTTTTTTTGTGCTTTCGTCGGGGGCTCTGTCTCCTTTTTTTTGCTTTACGATGTTGCATTTTTTGCCCGACATTATGTTGCGGCGATCACGGATATATACTTGCGCGCGCGGCGGCACATAGAAATCTTTGGAAAATCTCAGAGTCTAATTAATGTCAATGCACAGCTATAAGCGATAGTCGATATTCCACTGAGAAAATTTGTGCAATAATAACATTCTTCAGTTTCCGATGTGATATTATAAATTAATTATATGGGATATAGAAGATTTATTAGATAAATAATATTGACAGGAAGTTATTGTAATATTTATATATAATAGTATATTCTATATTAAAACATTCAATATATAAAGTAACTGAAGAAATATCCATCATAAATTACAGGATGTTTATTTCCATTGAAATACTTAGCTCAGTCATAGTAAAAAAATTAATTGTAATAAAATATAATAAATTATAATTATAATATAACATACATAGTATAATAAATATAATATAGAAAATATAATAAATTGCAACAATAATAGATCCAGTGTAAAAATTAAAAAATTTGAAGACAATAATTTAAAATTTTCCATATTTTTTAAATAGAATTTTTAATTATTTAGGAGCGATATTTTTGTATTTTCCCTGTTAATGAAAATATCCATTCCTTTTATGGATACATAAATTTTAATTATTGCTTAATTTAATAATAATTTTAATTTATTATTCATAGAAACCAATAAACCAATTACATTACTTGTTTTTTTTTTCTTTATAAGAAAATTCAAAGTATGAATATTTAATATGAAATTATTGCAATGGAAAATCTAAATGCAAATTAAACAGTAATTTAAAGACATATTTTAAATTTTACTTCCTGAGTGAGGTTCTAATTTTATACTATTCCATGTTATTAACTTGTGCTAACTCATTAACTCATCTTTTATTTACTATCTACGGATGATGAGTATGAAGGATATAATTAATGCCTTACCAGTAAAACTTTGATGCAATATAAAATTTGACTATAATAATTATGATTCATAATTAAACGAAATATATCACTTTAACTATTTACTTGAGAAACTGTACATTGCATGAGACTACTAAAGATTTTGAAAATATTTTAAATGTTCCTATTTATTTAAATACGTGATTCTGTATTTTGAAAGTCATTGATTGAAAAACAAAAAAGATTGAGCAAATTAAAACACTAACATAAATCATTCAAGTTAAAGGAGCAATAATACATGAAAAAGTGAATTGGCGCCAATTTACTGAACATATCAAAGTTCATATTACTCGGAACGATTAAAGTACAAATCAATATAAATAACTCAATAGGCTTATACACGAGTAATATTGTCCCACTTATGTTTGCAAGTGGTTGTGCGCTCAATAACCCACCACATTCATTCATTTTTTCCGCCTAGTAAGAGTTTTTCGAGCCTGCCAACGCGTATGGTATCGCAAGAATGATGGCCAAGGAAGGGTGATGGTGGATAGTGGATGGATGTTGGAATGGGTGGGGGAG